>LR812530.1:19724919-19742929 GCA_903798195.1 Danio kyathit | reverse complement strand
CTCTCTGCAACCCCGAAACAATTCCTGAGAAGAGCCCGGGCAGGAGGCCTGCACTAGTTGGACGGGTTGTGCTCAAGTCACCTTGACGTCTAGCTTTCTGAGTGAGTCTGTGCATGGGCAGGACAGATGACAGAATGACAGTTTTAATGTACAGCTGCTGATTCCAGATTTACGTCAGTCTCGGGAAGTTGCAAAGCTTCTAACACAACCATGTTTTTCAGTGATAGCAACCTCATTTTTAAAATGACTGGCTGTTCTGGTATCAAGCTAGTTTTTTTTTAACAAGCACGATCAGACTATTTACAGAATGTACCACACATGTATGTATGACATGAAGACACACTCAATCACACCCACATAAAGTGTCATATCTCTGTCAAACAAAGCCCTAAGCAGTCTGATTCAGAGTAGTAAATCACTTTGTTGGAATGTCTCACTTCTGCTTTTTTTTGTATCCTCATTTTTGCAGTGCTATTCAAAGATTAGCTCCTATAACATCTCTCGGCTGTCTTTCAGACCTTGTTGGCTGCTTTTTGGCTGACTGAGCATGCTGAATCAACATTGTCCAGCTGTTGAAACAGGTCTCTCAGATTGGCTGTTCAGATTATTGGTCCAGTACACAAGAAGACAAAAACAATTGACTAATGAAAAAGACGAAAAGGAAAAGTGTACATGCAAAAAAGTTTGAGATTGATTTGATCATCTTACCTGAGCACTTTCATATATTCCTGAGTGGAAAGGGCTCTACATCATAAATATTCAAATTAGTAAGCAAGCAGTGGTTTGTTTACAGTTTGTATATCTACAGTCCTAGTTTCAGTTTCCATTTATAAATAACAAACGTTTTCAAAACTTAACTGTCATCGCCACCATTTTGAATGGTTATTTCACACCAAAGTACTCAAAATATTGAAGTTCAGAAGGCCCTTCAGAAAGAAGGATTTGGAATGGTACTAGAGAAAACATTTTTTGGTGAATATTTCATTTGTGACCTAGATGATGCAAGATGACACAAAAGGAACAGTTTGACATGAGTGCCGCCTAAAGGCTGATTTATACTTCTGCTTCAAGCACATCACACGGTCACATAGCCCTCGCCGTGGCTGATGCTGACTTTGATGCGCACCTTTTAAAACAATTTAACTACACATCGCAATGACGCATACCACAAGCTCTGTGATTGGTCGACTTGGTAGCTCTGACGAGTGTGGGCATTAGAGCGAGTGTTTACAAGTTTTGAGTCCCGTGAAGTAGCTCTAGATGGCAACTGTGGTTTTGTGTTTACCTTATGAATAAAGTTGTTGCACATCTGTCAGTTCCCACTTCTGAAAGAGTGAGTTCTAGCTACTTGTACATTAAGGCAGCATTCAGAAAAACTAAACACTAGTGAAGAAACTCGACACAGAGGAAAATAAAAACCTCACTGCCAGCTAGCATTTCGGAAGTGTTATTGCAGAGCAGGGCTTAATTTGTGCCAGAAGAAGTCGGATCTGGACCTGGCACCTCTGAGATTTGATCCAAAACCTCATTTTACCAATCCCCCTCCTCACACGCACCCCTGCCCCGCCCCACTCTTCACATTTTCCGCGACTCCCCAACCCTCTTCACTTTTGTCCGCGACACCTCTCCCTCCTGTGGTAACATGCCAGATCCATTACCCAGATCTGTTCCAGGACCTCGCAATTTACAAATTAAGCACTGTTGTAGAGCAACATAAACAGCACGCAGAAGTATAAATGCATGGAAACACACAAGGCAAGTGACGTAGGTCACAGTGATCACTCAACGCAAAAGTATAAACCAGTCTTTAAACCTGAGGATCCAGTCTTCTGAAGCTGGTCGCACAACAGATGCGCTGCAGTACGCTGCGCATTTGACAGTTGGAAGTAACATTTGCCAGGCGCGCACATTCGCATGTTGTTTAAAATGAAACAGATGGCGCTCTGTGGCACGGCAGAAATATGAACAGTGTCCTGAGTTGTAGATGGGCATTGCAGACAGCTGCCGACTTGCGTACCGTGCGCCGGTGTGTGTACCCTGATACAAATCTGTTTAGAATTCTAAAATGCATAGCACTGTGCAGCGCGGTGCATACGGTGTGCGACACCCTTAACTGCTAAAGGGTAAAACTTTGAGGTATTATCACATCAAGCAATAATTAATTATTGTAATTTTTTTTTCATTTGTGTCTATGATGCATGAAAAAGACTCCCATACATCAAACTTGCCTGATGTTGGTTTTCATAACAGTAAACTGACCGTTTTCAAATGCAAGCTGAACGTCCTTCAAGGACAGCCCATCTTCACTTTGCTCTGTCATCGTAAAGCCCGCTCTGAGGACCGTTATGTGCGCACAGACTGTACGAATAATAAGCATGTGCAGAAAGCACTGGTCATGCGTTCCTCACATGTATCAGTTGTGAGCTGTACCAGTGCTCAATACAAATGAGGAAATCACAGATAAATTAATTCGAAATAATGTCGGGACTCGTCAGCGATATATTGTTAGACGTCCCGCTCCCATTCAAATTACACCAGAGTTACCGACCGCTACCGCGTTTTTGTTTTTTTAAATTTATTTCAAATAATGCAGACCTAATAATGCATAATTATTAAAGGGCCATGACACCCCCCTGTCTCAGCAGGTGTTTTCACACCTCTAGTTTGGAAAAAGTCAGGAAAGTGGGCGTGTCCAGCTCTGTTTAGGTTTGAGTGTCGGGGGAGGGAAAGAGGGAAGGATTTGCAAATATGGGAGTTTTCGTTTGGGCACGCAGACGCAGGGGAGAAAGACAGTCACTGTGTTTACATGGACATTAGTAATCGAATTACTTGCCCAATTATTAATTTGTCGACTTTAACTGCAGTTTGGCACTTTCACTTTTTATTCAGGAACATTTCCTGCATGTCGCCAGTGACAAACGAGATATTGAAAGTGAGGAACTGCTGGAGAGTGGAGTTTTAATGGTATGTTTGATACTGCACGGCGAATGGGAGAAAAAAAATCCTCTGCATTTCTCGATAACTTAGGTGCACTCGGCATGTAGCGTCAGAAAGCCGTGTGTGTAGAGACTATCCGTGTGTGTATAGACGACGGGAATAGTTTGATTGCTGTGTTTAGATGTTTACATTCGGAGAGCAGCATTTACAGCAGATCTTTCAGTCTATAATATTGTGCTATAATATTGCAGTGATATTAACATACTGTAAACTTAGTAACTAAATCATTTTGACTATAGTATGTCTTTAAAAACTGAAAGAGCACTGCTGACAATACGAACTAACTTTGCCATCTGAATGAACAAACAAACGGCACTGATCGCACACTTACCAAATCTGTAGAGACAGGACAATCACACTGGAACTGTGTCTTTTTTTAAAAGGAGACGAGCGGCAAATCCGGATTTCATCATTTCCAGATGCGAAAAGCTCTCGGGTAAAAAATGTTTCTTACAAACGCATTTCTGTCACATGTACTGTAATCCACATATGAGTCCAGCAGCACTCTCACAGCGGGAAAAATGCAAACAAAACCTTCGCTGCAGCACATTAATAAACGCAGCACACTAATAAATGTAACACTGATGACCCGTGTCTCCAAATTCTCGTTCTTTCACTTGTTTTGGCAACACAACGTGGCGTCTCTCTGTCATCTAAACACTGTAACAGTCTCCAAAGCTATCATGCATATTAATGAAGTTGCACGTCATACACAATAGAGCGCGCTGATTGGTTCAAACAAAGTCTTTCTCATAAATTAATGCCGCACCCTCAGAGACGTCACGATGTACTTGCAGGTACAGACAGCCACTCTCCACGCTGGATTTACACGCAAGTATCTCATGGCCGTGACGCAGCTTCAAAAATTTGTTTCACAACCGGAAGAACGAATTTGCTCAAAATAACGCAAAAACAACCAATTTTCACTTTTTACTGAGATATATGTGTCCTAATAGTGTTTATAAACAGCATGGGACACATATATGACTGTCAACAGCTTAAAAAATGTCTTTTGGTGTTTCGTGACCCTTTAATAATATAACCTCTACTTCATTCCTTCAAAGCTCTTATTCTGGACTGTAAACTCCTCAAAGAGATTAGGGCATGAGGATGAGCCCTCAGAATGGAACGCACCCACAGATTACTGCCACCTGCTCATATAACAATTATTTCCTCATGCAGGCACATTTTCTCAAACGTACGTGTTAAATGGCCATTGGCTGGGGTTTTTCAGTGTGTTTAAACACAACTTTTTGATTCGTTACCACTATTTCTTTATTTAGTGAGCCACAGTCTTTATGGACGCAAACCACAAACATTTAAGATCAGTATTAGCCCTTAAAATCACACACATTCAAAACAGAATATGTCTCTATGCTGCCTTATATGTGTCTTGTTAGATGACATGAAACAAATTATGCTCAAACATGTTGGGTGTGTGTGTGTGTGTGTGTGTGTGCTCACTGATGCGTGCTCACTTGGATGGGTGGAATTCTAAGCATAGGTTACAATAATTAGCCATGTTGTCACTCACACAACTGGATATCCTCAGACTAAATGGAGATATTCTGAAGGTAAAAATGAATGTGTGTGTGTCTTTCACTATGTGATTTCTGTCATAACAAGTCTCTGAGAGATTTAATATGGAAATAAATATGTATATAGCAATGTTGATGTATTTGATCTTGACGGCATAGATCTGCTATGCTGCTGCTGCTTTGATTATTGGTGCAGAGAAAGTACAGAGACTTGCCACTGCTAATATATTCACAAACATGCTGTAGGAGAATATAGCACACTCCTGCTGCAAACAAGACATACATATAGTCCCATAGCAGATCTATACAGGTGGAGCTGGGGTGGAGGAGGAGGAGGTGGAGCGCAAACAACACTGAGGTATTTAATCCTCGCGCTGTCTTAAAATTCTGTATATACCGCTTGTCCTATGGGTCAAAAATTTAATTTCATTCCTCAAATCAATTTTTCAGGAAGAAACAATCTGAAAAAAGTCGGTCCCACTTTATATTGTCGCTTATACCTGTGAACTTGGTAATTAGATGTGTAAGTAGTATGTAACTACAGTGTATGTACACACTGGTACAGAGTATTTACTTGTGTATACTGGTGTAACTACACTCATGTAACAACCAACTGAATAGTATGTGTAAGTACAAATGTGTAACAGGACATTGGTACAACACTAGGAAAGTACACATCTGTAACAAGAATTATGTAAGTGCATTGTGTAACAACAATATGTACTTGCAGATGTTTTCCCACTTCCACACCTGTTTGCAGATCATGTACTTGTGAACACTGTATGGCTGCATTAGAAGGTTTCACCTTGTGATACAAGTGTACTTGCATGGTAAATCCACAGGATCCACTCAATATAAAGTGTAAAATGGTCACAAATTACTGTTCATACATTCATTCATTTTCTTTTCGGCTTAGATGGGTTGCAGCTGGAAGGGCATTCACTGTGTAAAACATATGCTGGATAAGTTGGCGGTTCATTCCCCTGTGGCGACCCCAGATTAATAAAGGGACTAGGCGGAAACGAAAATGAATTTTATTTTAAACTTTATATTGTGGACTGTTCCTGTGGAGTTACCATGTAACTACACTGTTATTAAAGTGTTGCATAGAAGATATTTCTACAAGTTACACAGTAATTTGTGACCATTTTACACTTTATATTAAGTGGACAGTTCCTGTGGAGTTACCATGTAAGTACACTGGTATCACAAGGTGAAACCTTCTAATGCAGCATTAGTTCTGCCATACAGTGTTCACAAGTGCATGATCTGCAAACAGGTGTGGAAGTGGGAAAACATCTGCAAGTACATATTGTTGTTACACAATGCACTTACATAATTCTTGTTACAGATGTGTACTTTCCTACTGTTGTTACCAATGTCCTGTTACACATTGTACTTACACATACTATTCAGTGGGTTGTTACATGAGTGTAGTTACACCAGTAATACAAAAGTAAATACTATGTAAACGTGTG
Source organism: Danio kyathit (assembly GCA_903798195.1). NCBI lineage: Eukaryota > Metazoa > Chordata > Actinopteri > Cypriniformes > Danionidae > Danio > Danio kyathit. The sequence goes on along the minus strand of LR812530.1, from coordinate 19,736,916 downwards.
TACATACACTGTAGTTACATACTACTTACACATCTAATTACCATGTAAGTTCACAGGTATAAGCGACAATATAAAGTGGGACCAAAAAGTCTATGTCTAGGTTTTGTTTTCATCAGTGTGGAGTATTTCATCAATGTTTAATCAGTAGGCACCACTTGTTTTTGACTAAAGGGTCTATTTTCTAGTGCTAAAAGTATCTGCAAAAGTTTTAAAAAGTTTTAGCAAGACAGTATTCAGAAAAATTAAAGCAGCAGTTTTTTATTGTGTGTCTGTGTGTGTGTCTTTAAAGTGTACATGTTTGTGCCAGTAGTTTTTGTGGTGTAAAATGGGTTTATAGCTGGTGGGTCAAGATTGACTAGTTGTAACAGTTGTAATCAAAATGTGTACAGCCTTTATTAAAGGGCACGGACAGAACTGTGTGTACAGTATGTATACTGCGTCCACAGTCATATTGGGGTGATATAAACCCAACAAGTCTCTTTTTTAAAGTTGCCTGACGTTAAAATAGGATTCCAGTTATTTTGGGGCCCACCACAATGTGACGGAGTGCGGTTTTCCCCGCCCACTGAATTGATTGACAGGTGCCATATTTCTACAATAACATGTATACACATGTCCAGAGAACATTTTTTTCCAAATAAACTGGGATTAAAATATTTGTTACAACAAGTTTTATCAGTTTAAAACGTTTTTAAAACAGAGCATGTTTGTAATTAAGACGGTAAAATCGCTATGTAATTTTTAAGCGCTATAATCACCACAGGCACATTTTGTCAGTAGCTTCTAATATGTGTGTGTGCATGTGTACTGCAAATGGCACTTGTGTGAGACTCATCATTTCAGAAAGGGATGAATAAACTCCACCACAAATACATAAAATAAACTTGGTAATTTTGACTAATGAGCTGTATTTCAGCTTCATCTGTGTCTGTCTCTATCACTGACGGCTGTTTATCTGACGTAACGCATGATGAGAAGCAGACACGCATGTGGGAGCGGTGGGCGGGGAGAAGCAGCTCATTTGCATTTAAACCCACATGCACAATGTACTCAGACACCAAAACTGGGCAGATTCTGGAGGCTATAATAAATAATCTGATGGGTATTTTGAGCTGAAACTTTACAGACACATTCTGGAGACACCAAAGGCTTATCTTACGTCTTGTAAAAGGGGTTACATAGATGCCCTTTAAAGAGCCCCTATATTGCATTAAAAATGTCATATTTTGGTTTTAGGGGTCTCCAACAACAGGCTGATATGCGTGCAAGGTCAAAAACCACTTTCATTGTCTTATAATACGCGTTTATCTTTAGCTAATTATCCCAGCGACTCCCATATGATTTGTTCAGTGATTCTTTTGTTCCCAAACCCCTCCTTAGCGTGAAGCTAATCTGCTGTGATTGGTCCGATGACCCAGTCTGTTGGGATTAGTCGACTGCATTCAGCATGAGACAGAGAGAAAAGCCCACCACAGCTATGAAATAGAAGTCAGAGAGTATGTGAGAGCACAATGTAGGAATGCAATAAATCAATGCAGTTAAAGACCAGCATATTGCTCTATTTTTAAACCTAACCCTAAGTAATAACAAAGTCACACATTCAGTACTAATCCACACAGTGGCAAAAGTTGAACTTTTTTGAAAATTGACCGCGCCGCGTGTGTGTGTAGGACAGCAGAGGATCACCAGTTCAGAAACGCACTTAAAATCGGTAAAGGAAGAAGCGCGCTTCACGTTTTCAAAGTGGTTTTGGACGCGATATGTGAACAGCCCCATACAGATTTAACCTGAGAGATACAGCACAAGCACTGATCTTTAATAGATACAGTATATGATTACAAGCCTGGTAGGGGTGATTACAACTTATAACACACAATTAAACACATATTTTGCAAACTACACAAAACGAGGCAACAATTTTAAAGACACTTACATGTTATGATCCGGAGGAAGAAGAAACTGGTCCATATGAACTGTAAAAGTTACAGACAAAATCCCTGTCAAAGTCTGACAAAGTCCCATAGTCTCTGCTGCTCCTTCAATGGTAAATGGTCGACGAATCCTGCGTTGCAGCGTAGGTTATTGTATCAAAAAAAAAAAAAAAAAGACAGGAACAAACACAACACATGGTTGGGTATACTGTGGTGTTGTTGTGAGAATAAACTTTAACCCTTTATTCCCCGAAGCCGAATCTCCATCTGTCAGTGATCGTCATCTTCGCGTCATGATCAGTCCCATGATCCCCCACGCCTCCGCTAGTTTGTGGAGGGAATGCGCATGCACATTTTAACGGAACTGGAAGTACATATTTGGTTATGTACTGTATCGACGTCGATGCGATCAAAAAAAAAGATCCGAACTCAACTCGATTCCTTTATTCGACTCTGAGTCAAATATTTTGCTAAAGAATCAGTAGTTTCAAACATGCTGCCCTTTTAGATTTAAACCTCAGCTGGATGTTTTCGTTCACTTAGAGCTGTGATACACACTGCATGGAAGCTCATTTTCAAAACCCACAATAGGGGCTCTTTAAAATATGAAATAGAAAATTATTCTTTTTTTTCTAAAGTTGGGGTTATTTTAGAAAAAGACCAAACTTCAAGATAAAAAAGCATTGTTTAGGAGTTTATTTCTGTTGTTAAAATGATGCATGAGTCATGTTTGATCCGTAAGTCAAAGGGTGGTAGGCATGGGCCAGTATAAGATTCTGACGGTATGATAACCATGGATAAAAATATCATAGTTTCACGGTATTGTAGTTACTGCTTTAAAATATATTCTTTTAAAATGTCTGGCTAAAAAACAAAAACTTTTTTCCGGCGTTTTTGGATATCTTTTCTGCTGGGGATACTATTGTCCTTAAAAAAAAGAAAAGAAAACATAAATAAAAAATCTTACACATACCTTACGGTAGAGGTGTGAACCTACACTGGTCTCACGGTTCGGTTGGTTAAGATTATCATGCCATCGATTCGGTTCAATTGGATATCTCGGTGCATCACGGTGCATTGACGATGCTTTCCATACACAGTTTTATATTTTCTTCACAGCACAGCAATTCTTGTATTAAAATGTATAAATATATTTATATTTACTATTTGTAAAACAATTTTGTCCTTTGATACAAACAGTCAGATATATAAACTGTATTTTTAAACAACACGAGCATTAGAAAATAAACAAATATAAATACCCCGCTCTTTTTTTGAGCCTTGTCTACCAAGTTCTTTCCCCTTTGATTGGTCACGCGCTCAACAGAAAGGGCTGTGATTGGCTCTTACACGCTGGCGCTCTTCACAGATGCACTCATGGGCCACAGTGAGAGAGAGAGAGAGAAATGGAGATTACTTTCATTCTCATAATCGCCGTGAAATAGGGGCTGCTGTAAATGTCAAGTGAAACACAGTCCAGCAAACACACACGCAGTGAAATTGTGCACTGTTTCTGTGTTTTTAAGTAGTTGGAGTGTTGTAAATACTCGCGCTCTTCTCCCTCGATATACAGTAGTATGCTACGGCGACATAGCGCATATGAGATAAATGACGTCAGTATATAATAACCGGTTATGATTATTACAAAACCGATACCGAATTGTCCGCGTCTGCATCGCGGTGCACAGAAGAAACAATTAATTTTGACACCCCTACCTTACGGCATGGGTGACCAACCCTGTTCCTGGCGATCGACCTTCCAGCAGATTTCAGCTCCAACCCTGATCAAACACACCTGAACCAATTAATTAGAACCTGAGGAGCACTTGATAATTACAGGCAGGTGTGTTTGATATGGGCTGCAACTGAAAACTGCAGGAAGGTCAATCTCCAGGAATAGGGTTGAGCACCCCTGCCTTACGGTATATCAGCAAAGTTTGGCGGTTTTAAAACCTTGACTATTCCAAATCGCAGTATACATTGAAAATGGTTATCATCCCATGCCTAAAGGGAGGGTTAAATGTTGAGAAGCAAGCTCATTGGCTGGTGAAGTGACAACAACCAATCACCTGTGCCATGAAATTAATGATGTAGTAGGATATTAGATTAGATATGGCCACTGTATATGCCCAGTAGTGTTTCATGACAATACTATGTATTTTTTGCAATATCAGACCAAAATCTGCAGACTAGCTCTAGTTTTGCACAAGCTGCTCCTGACTGCTAAGCCAGACAGAATTCAGTCCTGAAGTCCAGCTTCTGGCTAAGGGTATAGTAGTTTGCTGCCATATTAGTGAAGCAGACCCTACTAGATCAGTAGAGAGATTTTGTGTATTCTGACTGCTGAGAAAGTCATGCTGTCGGGCCTGTGAGGAGAAGCAGGAGAGCGAGATGAGGAGCCGATGACGTCAGTGCCCATTACCCATGGCACCACCCCTCTAATTAAACAAGCCTGAGCTCCCTAGAGATGTGAGAGAGGGAGAAGAGTCTAAACATCCCAATCTCCTGTCTGCCTCCCTCTCTCACACACAGGATCCTCATATCCCTAAACCCAGGCACTATCTCCTTTCATTTCCTCCCAGAAAACATCTCTCCCTCTAACCAAATATGAAGGGGAATAAATCTTATTAGTGATGCCCTTGAATCCAGCTACAAATGTCTTCCCATTCTCAGAGTGAGCGAGGGCCTAAGCGCTTCTGATATGATGCCAGGGCTTTTCATCCGGCTCTAGGGGGTCTACCTAAAGAGGACACACATGACCACCATTCATCTGCCACAGAGAGGGGGATGGGATTGTGTATGATGCCGAGGAGGATTGTATGTGTGTCTGTGTCAATTGGGTAGGGATTAGCCCACCACTATCTAGTCAAGCTCTGGTGCCATCTGCCAGTGACTTTGCAAAAATGCAAATCAGATACCCAGCATGCACAGCAGCCAAACTCCATCAGAATAGCCTACAAAAATAGGTCAGTGGAGCTGTGATCCTTGCGTCTGCGGCAACATGCTCCGCGGCTTTACGGCGTGTGGGTTTAGAAAAGGCGGGGGGACTGATGAACAATCAGGGGGGAAGTAAACCAGTCTGGAGGGACCCTCGCGAGCACGCGAAATGTCACCAGGGATGAAGAAAGAGGATAAAAGAAAAAAAAGGAGCTAGAAGATTTCAGACAGGGATGAAAGTAAGAAGTGAAAGGAGTCGGGGGAACATCTGAAATGAGCCTTGGCAGGGAAACAAAGGCATCGCCTGACTGTGTCTTCTACCAGAGAGCATTCGCCGGCTCGCCATCATCCCCGATGCCCGTCCATGTGTCTGTCAGGACAGCCATCCTCAAATCAACCCGAATCAAATCACTAACAATTTCAGCCCTGCGATGGAGTGCTCAACCATAGCCCATTCTTTTTTATCGACTGCTAAAAAAAGATCAAAGACCTCTAGACGGTAATGTGCGTATTAATGAAAGCGAGGTGGCTGATGCAACATTGTGGCAAGGCTTTTGCAACCCAGGCAGCTGAGCTCTATTCCTTGCAGGATGACTTGTATGAATAATGTATCCATTAGAGTAAGGCCTCGCTCTTTCTCTCTCACGCTCTCTGTTTCTTCATAGCAGATCAGGCTAGGGCTGCCACAGAAAGACCAAGACGCGCTTTCATTCATTCATATATAATAAAGTGGAAAGGATGAGCTTTATCTGTGTATAGCCTTTGCTTTTTAGTTTCTTTAAATTCAGAACAAGCTGGCAGTGATTTGCCTTTCCGACGCGTTGCTCTTGATAGCTTCATTTCTGAAAGTGTCACATGAAATGCTTGCTGAAGCCTGGCCTTGCTGTTTGTTTAACAAGGCAGACATGGAGGGTTGCTTTAAATTAAAAAATTGCAGTGGCACACGGTCACACTCTTTAAAGCAGGACATGAATAAAAGACATTTAGAAATCCATCAATGAAAATCTGAGACTAAAACATCGAAACAGAGTTGTAGGGTGTATAAGGAAAGGAATATCAAAGAAACCTGATGTAAAATTAATTACTACATTCTGCACTGGATTCAGGTCACTAATCAAATAAGTACATTCATGAACATGCATTTGCTTTTTTATCTTTATTAAACCATTCTGAAGGACATCAGGATATATTATCAGGCTTGGCACAAACGAATGGAGTTCCTTTAGCTAGAGGGCTGTCATTAAAGCAAAAGTGCTAATTATCGGTACCCAGCAAGCATTTTTTGTTTTTAAAAGATGTCTAAAACACGTCTAAACATCGTCGTCTTGGCTAAAACAAGGCTAAATTTGAGCTGTCAGTGAAAATATAATAGACGTCTAAGAATAGGCCAAAACTACACTAGTCATCAAATAAACACATATAAAGTCTGTCTAATCTGTCTATTTGACAACTAGTTTAGTTTTGGGTTATTCTTAGATGTCTATTAGATTTTCACTGACAGCCCAAGTTTACCCTTGTTTTAGCCAAGCTGTCTACGTTTAGATGTTTATTAGACAACTATTAAACACAAAATTGTTTGCTGGGATAAAACTCAAAACAGAAACTTCTTTAGTTGTTTCTTAAAAAAAACCTACACTGACTACGCTTACAGTATTTGGACATCGACACAATTCTAACGTTTTTGGCTCTATACACCAACACAATGGATTTGAAATGAAACAAACAAGATGTGTTTAACTGCAGACTGACAGCTTTAATTTGAGGGTATTTACATCTAAACCAGGCGAACGGTGTAGGAATTACAACAGTTTGCATATGCGCCTCCCACTTGTTAAGGGTCCAAAAGTAATTGGACAATTGGCTTCTAAGATGTTCCATGGTCAGATGTGTGTTATTCCCTCATTTTCCCAATTACAATGGGCAGATAAAAGGTCCAGAGTTTATTTCAAGTGTGCTATTTGCATTTGTAATCTCTTGCTGTCAACTCTCAAGATGAGATCCAAAGAGCTGTCACTATCAGTCAAGCAAGCCATAATTAGGCTGAAAAAACAAAACAAAACCCATCACAGAAATAGCAAAAACATCAGGCGTGGCCAAAACAACTGTTTGGAATATTCTCAAAAAGAAAGAACGCACCAGTGAGCTCAGCAACACCAAAAGACCCCAAAGACCACGGAAACAACTGTGGTGGACGACCAAAGAATTCTTTCCTTGGTGAAGAAAACACCCTTCACAACAGTTGGCCAGATAGAACACTCTCCATGAGGTAGGTGTATGTGTGTCAGAGTCAACAATCAAGAGAAGACTACACCAGAGTGAATACAGAGGGTTCACCACAAGATGTAAACCATTGGTGAGCCTCAAAAACAGAAAGGCCAGATTAGACTTCTAAAAAAGCCTTCACAGTGGTGGAACAACATGGACAGATGAGGCCAAGATCAACTTGTATCAGACTAATGGGAAGAGAACAGTATGGAGAAGAAAAAGAACTGCTCATGATCCTAAGCAGTGACGCATGGTGGTAGTAGTGACATAGCGTGGGCATGTATGGCTGTCAATGGAACTGGTTGTCTTATATTTATTGATGATGTAACTGCTGACAAAAGCAGCAGGATGAATTATGACGTGTTTCAGGCAATTTCTGCTCATATTAAGCCAAATGCTACGGTGCTTCACAATGCAGATGTAGAATGACCTAAAGCATATTGCAAAAGCAACCAAAGAGTTTTTGAAGAGAAAGAAGAGGAATGATATGCAATGGCCAAGTCAATCACCAGATTTGAATCAGATTGAGCATGCATTTCACTTGCTGAAGACAAAACTGTAGGGAAAATGCCCCAAGAACAAGCAGGAACTGAAGACAGTTGCTGTAGAGGCCTGACAGAGCACAACTAGGAATGAAACCTAGCGTCTGGTGATGTCTATGTGTTCCAGACTTCAGGCTGTAATTGACTGCAAAGGATTTGCCACCAAGTATTAAAAAGTGAAAGTTTGATTTATGATTATTATTCTTTGCAATTACTTTTGGTCCCTTAACAAGTGTGAGGCACATATGCAAACTGTTGTAATTCCTACAGCGTTTACCTGATTTGAATGTAAAATTAAAGCTGACAGTCTGCAGTTAAAGCACATCTTGTTCGTTTCATTTCAAATCCATTGTGTTGGTGTATACAGTATAGCCAAAAATTTTAGAATTGCGTCGATGTCCAAATATTTATGGACCTAACTGTAGATGTTTATTAGACGTCTATTAAATAGAAATTGTTTGCTGGGTAATTAGCCATCTTAGATTATGGGTCTGTTTACACCTGGTCACTTCATGCATTTTCTCTCATTTTTAAAAATTATATTTATATTTGGCCACATAAATGCATCTTCACTATACAGATATGATACAGTATATGCAAATTTAAGTAGACACTGACTTAAAATAGGGTGTATCTGACACTTAATTAATAACATTTTTTTGTGGCAGCGTAAGCTATACTGTATATCTTATTCAACATACAATGATTTTGTTTTCTTCTGTAGGCTACAAGCTTTGTATTTCACTCGTGTTCCAGTAAAACATCATCACACAAGGCAGGCTCTGCGATCATTACAGGCTAAATGAAACATCTGTTTTTCGTGTACCGATATGTGCAAAACATCATTCAAAACTGTAAAGGGTTTACATGCATTTGAGTATAATACTCTTCCAAAATCAAAACACTGTGCTTTTGTAAATGAATTACATGCCATATATTTCTATTTTTTTCTCTCTATTCAAAGAGATACTACATTCAAATTTGATTATTTAATGGTTAAAGTTGACTGGTCAAAGGCTACACGGTGGCGCAGTGGGTAGCACGTTCGCCTCACAGCAAGAAGGTCACTGGTTCAAGCCTTGGCTGGGTCAGTTGGCGTTTCTGTGTGGAGTTTGAATGTTCTCCCCGTGTTTGCGTGGGTTTCTTCCGGGTGTTCCGGTTTCCCCCACAAGTCCAAAAACATGTGGTACAAGTGAATTGGGTAAGCTAAATTGTCCGTAGTGTATGTGTATGAATGAGTGTGTGTGATAATATATAAAAAATATATAAAAACTCAGTACTACTCAGTAGGTACTGCATTTGAATTTGAATTTACTACTCGACCATTACAAAAGTACATTCTATAGAGTATGAATGTGTGTACAGTAGTATGAATGGAACTTGGATGTACTACATCTGCCATTTTGTCATGATGATGTGACCTACAGTTGCATCGCTTCAATCCCATTCATGAATTCTCTCACGGTGCATCATGGGATAGCGTAGCGTGCATTGGATGCACACTTCAGAATCTTGCCTGAAGTAGTAGGTCATCCAGGCACTTCTCACATACTGTTTTTTGAATTCTATGAATTTGAACATACTACTCGGCTCACATACACTTTTTAGTGTGTTACATACAGTAGTATGGTAGTATGTGATTTCAGACGCAGCCAATGTCAGTGACTAGGAGGCATTACAAATGTGAAGTTTTAGGATGCACAAATGCACACTAGTCTCCATAGATCTTTCTTCTGAGACACTTCTTTTCACATTTTCACAGTTTTTCACAGAGATAACGTTAGTCCTGTTTTGAATATGATGTTTTGGTGACTCACAGACATCTGTAGCTCCGCCCTCTTCTAAAAAGAGCACAATCTCATTTGAATTTAAAGGGCACATAGGTTACCACTTTTTTCAAATTTAATATAAGTCTTTTGTGTTTCCAGAATGTGTCTGTAAAGTTTCAGCTCAAAACACCAGTCAGATTTTTTTATTATACCTTTCATAAATTACTAATTTATAGCTTTGAGCATCAGGTAGCGTTTTTTGTATACTGCGCCTTTAAGGCCAGTTCTTCACGCCCACCGTTTCCACGTGCCTGTCAGCGTGCCTTAATCTCCTCCCTCAGCTGCCTCAGACAGCAGACAGACATAAAGGAAGAAGATTTCACGCAACGTTTGAGAGAAATACTACAGTAAGACCTTTACCAATGAGTATTTGATGCACTTGTGGAGCTGCAAAGACGAGTCACACACAATGTTGTTACAAAGTTCACGCGCACACACAGATACACACACACAGCTCAGACACGCACACACACAGACAGCGCGCGTGTTTAGCTTTGCACTCTTTTTGCATGCAAACGTGACAGGATACAGGTTAATATCCACTGCTGTATGGATATGTTATGTTAATGTACAAAATAAACCTGATTTAACGTGCACAAACCGGGATTGAAGCGTCTTCTTTTGACACGCGGCTGTGTTAATGAAGTAAAGCTGAAGTAAATCGCTGTAATTCATTAACATTCACTGTTTTAAAACATTTTAAACTTGTAAAACTCACTCTTGATCACATTTGATGATGATTGATTATCCTAGCCAACTGAACAGATCCTTTATTCCTGGTTGCTTTGCGCACGTCCTGTCTTGTTGATATGATTATAAGCATTACTACGGAGACATGTTAATACGCAGCTGTCAATCAATTGGGCGGGCGGACCACACTCCTACGTCAAGTTGCGGTCGATCTTAAAACCGCTCCAATTGGTCCACCGTTTTTATGTTGTTAAATAAAAAAAAAAAGGACTGGGTGTGTTTATATCACCTCAATATGACAGTCTATACACTATACCTACACATACGTCTGTCCAAACAGCTTGAAAAGTAGATTTTTCACCATAGGTGCCCTTTAAAGCAAGTCAACAAATCGACATAAATGGGATCAAAGCCTAAAAAGGGGCAGTTTCAAAGAGTTATAAAAAATATGGGGTATTTTGAGCTGAAACTTCACACACACTCTAGGGACATCATAGATTAGACCTCGTTTACACTGATACGTTTTAGTTTTAAAACGACGTTTTAGATCCACGTCCACACTGGCGTTTCACCTAGCGTTTCTGAAAAAAGCTCTGTCCGCACTTTGCCACTGAAAACGCACATCACGTGACCACACACACACTCTGGCATGTGCTGCAGTGTATGCGCACGTCTGAGCTCTAGGCAGTCAGCGGGTGCTTTGAGCACAACTCCCCAGGTGAGAGCAGCACACTTCGGACAGTTCATCAAGGGTATACCGCTGGATCTCATCTCACTGTAGTTGTTAAACATGATATTTAATTAATCTTGTCTCTATCTGACGACTCTTTTGAATCTATTACTTGTTCTCAGGTAACGTGTTTTGACTAAGCACAAAGATAAGTTAATATATTAATTTATGTAACCACGTACACTGATTCTGCATATTGACTGATTGTTTGCCTTTATTTCCTTTATTATATAAACTTATTTGTGTTATACTTTTATAATGGCCATTGTTGATTATTAAAACTGATATTCAGCAAAAGAGAGGGTATGTTTTGTATTTTCAATAAAAATGAAAGGAGGCAGTAATGTTATAATAATTCAAATAATAATAATAACTAGACAATAAAGTTCGTCGAGACAAACTTTGAGGCTGGCTTGACAAAGCTTGTGGGTAATAGTTGCTATGGTGTTCTGAGTGGTTGCTAGGTGGTTGCTAGGGTGTTCTGAGTGGTTGCTGGGTGGTTGCTAAGGTGTTGCTAGGCAGTTGCTATGGTGTCCTGAGTGGTTGCTGGGTGGTTGCTAAGGTGTTGCTAGGCGGGTTGCTAGGGTGTCCTGAGTGGTTGCTAGGTGGTTGCTAAGGTGTTGCTAGGTGGTTGCTAGGGTGTTCTAAGTGGTTGCTAGGTGGTTGCTAAGGTGTTGCTAGGTGGTTGCTAGGGTGTCCTAAGTGGTTGCTAGGTGGTTGCTAAGATGTTGCTAGGCGGTTGCTAGGGTGTTCTGAGTGGTTGCTAAGTGGTTGCTAAGGTGTTGCTAGGCGGTTGCTAGGGTGTTCTAAGTGGTTGCTAGGTGGTTGCTAAGGTGTTGCTAGGTGGTTGCTAGGGTGTCCTAAGTGGTTGCTAGGTGGTTGCTAAGGTGTTGCTAGGTGGTTGCTAGGGTGTTCTGAGTGGTTGCTAGGTGGTTGCTAAGGTGTTGCTAGGCGGTTGCTAGGGTGTCCTAAGTGGTTGCTAGGTGGTTGCTAAGGCGTTGCTAGGTGGTTGCTAAGGTGTCCTGAGTGGTTGCTAGGCGGTTGCTAAGGTGTTGCTAGGCGGTTGCTAGGGT
>LR812530.1:19717419-19722419 GCA_903798195.1 Danio kyathit | reverse complement strand
AGATAGATAGATAGATAGATAGTTTTAAAACAGTTTAAAGATAGATAGATAGATAGATAGATAGATAGATAGATAGATAGATAGATAGATAGATAGATAGATAGATAGATAGATAGATAGATAGATAGATAGATAGATAGATAGTTTAAAACAGTTTAAAGATAGATAGATAGATAGATAGATAGATAGATAGATAGATAGATAGATAGATAGATAGATAGATAGATAGATAGATAGATAGATAGATAGATAGATAGATTAAAACAGTTTATAGATAGATAGATAGATAGATAGATAGATAGATAGATAGATAGATAGATAGATAGATAGATAGATAGATAGATAGATAGATAGATAGATAGATAGATAGATAGATAGATAGATAGATAGTTTAAAACAGTTTAAAGATAGATAGATAGATAGATAGATAGATAGATAGATAGATAGATAGATAGATAGATAGATAGATAGATAGATAGATAGATAGATAGATAGATAGATAGATAGATAGATAGATAGATAGTTTAAAACAGTTTGTAGATAGATAGATAGATAGATAGAAGATAGATAGATAGATAGATAGATAGATAGATAGATAGATAGATAGATAGATAGATAGATAGATAGATAGATAGATAGATAGATAGATAGATAGTTTAAAACAGTTTGTAGATAGATAGATAGATAGATAGATAGATAGATAGATAGATAGATAGATAGATAGATAGATAGATAGATAGATAGATAGATAGATAGATAGATAGATAGATAGATAGATAGATAGATAGATAGATAGATTAAAACAGTTTATAGATAGATAGATAGATAGATAGATAGATAGATAGATAGATAGATAGATAGATAGATAGATAGATAGATAGATAGATAGATAGATAGTTTAAAACAGTTATAGATAGATAGATAGATAGATAGATAGATAGATAGATAGATAGATAGATAGATAGATAGATAGATAGATAGATAGATAGATAGATAGATAGATGTATAGATAGATAGATAGATAGATAGATAGATAGATAGATAGATAGATAGATAGATAGATAGATAGATAGATAGATAGATAGATAGATAGAAGCAGTTTGAAAGGATAGATATAGTGTGTGACAGTCTGATGCAAAGTTAGGAGCTCACACAGTTTGATCCAATGTAAAGTCAATGAGAGTTTTTTGAATGGAAGTCTATGGGACGGTTTCTAGGGTCCAAAAGTGGTTGCTAGGGCGTGGCTAGAAAGTTTAAAGGTGATCAGTTATTGGCAGTTTGATAGTCTGAGTTAAATGAGCCCAGTTAGAAGTCTGTGCGACAATCTGACGCAGAGTTATGAGGTCACAAAGTTTGATCCAATGTTAAGTCTATGGGATTTTTCCGACGGTCCCGGGACGTTTTTCGGAAAACCGAAAGTCGGATCAGTCGGAAAAGATATAGCAATCCGAGTCCGAATAGTTTGGAGGTCTGGTGTGAGTTTGGTGGTCATAGCTCGAAAGCTCAAGGAGGAGATAGAGTTTAGTTTTTTCAGTCAGAAGAAGAATAATAACTAGACAATAAAGTTCGTCGAGACAAACTTTGAGGCTGGCTTGACAAAGCTTGTGGGTAATAGTTGCTATGGTGTTCTGAGTGGTTGCTAGGCAGTTGCTATGGTGTCCTGAGTGGTTGCTAAGGTGTTGCTAGGCGGTTGCTAGGCTGTCCTGAGTGGTTGCTAGGTGGTTGCTAAGGTGTTGCTAGGTGGTTGCTAGGGTGTCCTAAGTGGTTGCTAAGGTGTTGCTAGGCGGTTGCTAGGGTGTCCTAAGTGGTTGCTAGGTGGTTGCTAGGGTGTCCTAAGTGGTTGCTAAGGTGTTGCTAGGCGGTTGCTAGGGTGTTCTAAGTGGTTGCTAAGGTGTTGCTAGGCGGTTGCTAAGGTGTTCTGAGTGGTTGCTAGGCGGTTGCTAAGGTGTTGCTAGGCGGTTGCTAGGGTGTCCTAAGTGGTTGCTAGGTGGTTGCTAAGGTGTTGCTAGGGTGTCCTAAGTGGTTGCTAGGTAGTTGCTAACGTGTAGCTAGGTGGTTGCTAGGGTATTCTGAGTGGTTGCTAAGGCGTTGCTAGGCTGTTGCTAGGGTGTCCTGAGTGGTCGCTAGGCACTTACTGAGGCATTACTAGGCCGTTGCTAGGCGGTTGCTAGGTGGTTGCTAGGCGGTTGCTAGGGTAATTTGGGTGGTTGCTAGGCAGTTGCTAGGGTACCCTAGGTTGTTACTAGGCAAGCCTCACATACATGCTTGGTCATTTGTTTATACTTAGTAAGCATTTCTAGCAAGTTACAGCACTTGGCTAGTCAATATTAGCATGTAGCTAGTCACTGCTAGCATGTGTAGCATACAGGAAGTTCCGTTTGCTAGCATGAGCCAAACGAGCCAATCCCCATGTCTCTACGACGTTCTGATGCTGAGATACAGCTGTTGATAAATGGTTGCTAGGGTACTCTGTTTTGTTGCTATGGGCGTGGTTACAGAGTGAACTTGAAAGTGGTTGGTTGTCTAAGTCAAATGAGCCAACCCCCAAGTCAATAGGACACTGCTATGCAAAGATATGCATGTAGGCCAGTTATAATGGCAGTCTATGGAATCAGTTTGGGGGCGTGGCTAGATAGATAGATAGATAGATAGATAGATAGATAGATAGATAGATAGATAGATAGATAGATAGATAGTTTAAAACAGTTTATAGATAGATAGATAGATAGATAGATAGATAGATAGATAGATAGATAGATAGATAGATAGATAGATAGATAGATAGATAGATAGATAGATAGATAGATAGTTTAAAACAGTTTAAAGATAGATAGATAGATAGATAGATAGATAGATAGATAGATAGATAGATAGATAGATAGATAGATAGATAGATAGATAGTTTAAAACAGTTTAAAGATAGATAGATAGATAGATAGATAGATAGATAGATAGATAGATAGATAGATAGATAGATAGATAGATAGATAGATAGATAGATAGACAGATTAAAACAGTTTATAGATAGATAGATAGATAGATAGATAGATAGATAGATAGATAGATAGATAGATAGATAGATAGATAGATAGATTAAAACAGTTTATAGATAGATAGATAGATAGATAGATAGATAGATAGATAGATAGATAGATAGATAGATAGATAGATAGATAGATAGATAGATAGATAGATAGATAGATAGATAGATAGATAGATAGTTTAAAACAGTTTATAGATAGATAGATAGATAGATAGATAGATAGATAGATAGATAGATAGATAGATAGATAGATAGATAGATAGATAGATAGATAGATAGTTTAAAACAGTTTAAGATAGATAGATAGATAGATAGATAGATAGATAGATAGATAGATAGATAGATAGATAGATAGATAGATAGATAGATATATAGATAGATACTAGTTTAAACAGTTTAGATAGATAGATAGATAGATAGATAGATAGATAGATAGATAGATAGATAGATAGATAGATAGATAGATAGATAGATAGATAGATAGTTTAAAACAGTTTATAGATAGATAGATCGATAGATAGATCGATAGATCGATAGATAGATAGATAGATAGATAGATAGATAGATTAAAACAGTTTATAGATAGATAGATAGATAGATAGATAGATAGATAGATAGATAGATAGATAGATAGATAGATAGATAGATAGATAGATAGATAGATAGTTTAAAACAGTTTAAAGATAGATAGATAGATAGATAGATAGATAGATAGATAGATAGATAGATAGATAGATAGATAGATAGATAGATAGATAGATAGATAGATAGATAGATAGATAGATAGATTAAAACAGTTTATAGATAGATAGATAGATAGATAGATAGATAGTTTAAAACAGTTTAAAGATAGATAGATAGATAGATAGATAGATAGATAGATAGATAGATAGATAGATAGATAGATAGATAGATAGATAGATAGATAGATAGATAGATAGATAGATAGTTTAAAACAGTTTAAAGATAGATAGATAGATAGATAGATAGATAGATAGATAGATAGATAGATAGATAGATAGATAGATAGATAGATAGATAGATAGATAGATAGATAGATAGATAGATAGATTAAAACAGTTTATAGATAGATAGATAGATAGATAGATAGATAGTTTAAAACAGTTTAAAGATAGATAGATAGATAGATAGATAGATAGATAGATAGATAGATAGATAGATAGATAGATAGATAGATAGATAGATAGATAGATAGATAGATAGATTAGATAGATAGATAGATAGATAGATTAAAACAGTTTATAGATAGATAGATAGATAGATAGATAGATAGATAGATAGATAGATAGATAGATAGATAGATAGATAGATAGATTAAAACAGTTTGTAGATAGATAGATAGATAGATAGATAGATAGATAGATAGATAGATAGATAGATAGATAGATAGATAGATAGATAGATAGATAGATAGATAGTTTAAAACAGTTTGTAGATAGATAGATAGATAGATAGATAGATAGATAGATAGATAGATAGATAGATAGATAGTTTAAAACAGTTTATAGATAGATAGATAGATAGATAGATAGATAGATAGATAGATAGATAGATAGATAGATAGATAGATAGAAGCAGTTTGAAAGGATAGATATAGTGTATGACAGTCTGATGCAGAGTTATGAGCTCACACAGTTTGATCCAATGTAAAGTCAATGAGAGTTTTTTGAATGGAAGTCTATGGGACGGTTTCTAGGGTCCAAAAGTGGTTGCTAGGGCGTGGCTAGAAAGTTTAAAGGTGATCAGTTATTGGCAGTTTGATAGTCTGAGTTAAATGAGCCCAGTTAGAAGTCTGTGCGACAATCTGACGCAGAGTTATGAGGTCACAAAGTTTGATCCAATGTTAAGTCTATGGGATTTTTCCGACGGTCCCGGGACGTTTTTCGGAAAACCGAAAGTCGGATCAGTCGGAAAAGATATAGCAATCCGAGTCCGA
>LR812530.1:19477419-19707419 GCA_903798195.1 Danio kyathit | reverse complement strand
TCCATAGCGAGGAGCCATAGAGCTAAAAGATCTGTCTCCCATTGTGCTTAATCTAATGCGGATCTAAGAGTGCGAGAAGGGGTGTAAATATGAAGAAGTTCGGTGAGATATTGAGGAGCAAGATTATGAAGTGCCTTGAAAGTTAGAAGTAATATTTTAAAATCAATACGAAACTTTACCGGCAGCCAGTGAAGCTGATAAAGAAGTGGTGTGACATGCTCGTGAGATGGAGTCCTAGAGATGACACAAGCTGCATGGTTCTGAATCCGTTGGAGTTTATGAGGAAGTTTAGAAGGAAGCCCAGAAAGAAGTGCATTACAGTAGTCAAGACGTGAAGTAACTAATGCGTGGATAAGAATTCCTGTGTTGTTGGTTGTGAGAGAAGGGCGGACACAAGTGATATTACGCAGGTGGTAATATGCAGTACGCGTGATATTATTGATGTGACCTTCAAATGAGAGTGTCCTATCCAAGATGACACCCAAACTCTTTACCTGCACAGAGGGAAAAATTGTGCTACTATCAATGTCTATTGTGAAATTATCAGCTTTATCCAAGACACTTTTAGTCCAGATAAGAAGGGCTTCAGTTTTAGAAAGTTAGCTGAAAGCCAGATTTTTATTTCAGCTAAACATCTGCTCAAAGCTGATGGAGGAAAAGAACTGGAGGGCTTAGTGGACAGGTAGAGTTGAGTGTCGTCAGCATAGCAGTGAAATTGTATGTTATAGGCTCCGTTTTGTTCTAAAAATGCATACAGTGAAGATGACGGTCATATAAATATGTAGCTACTTGATGCCTCAGCATTTTTAGCGTCTGTTAAGTTGTATTATCAAACTGAAAATAGACATGTTTTCATTTTATTGTTGATGTGAATGATGTTATAAAGTAGCCTACACTGTTCACTTTGAAGATTTCCCTGCTGACAAATCCATCTAAACCAGCCTAAGCTGGTTGGCTGGTTTTAGCTGGTCGACCAGCCTGGTTTTAGAGGGGTTTTGGCCATTTCCAGGCTGGTTTCCAGCCATTTCCAGCCTGGTCTTAGCTGGTCAGGCTGGGAGTTGACCAGCTAAAACCAGCTTGACAAGCCAAAACCAGCTATGTCCAGCTTAAACCAGGCTGGTCAAGCTGGTTTTAGCTGGTTTAAGCTGGTCATTTTCTTGTCCAGCTAAGACCAGGCTGGAAATGGCTGGAAACCAGCCTGAAAATGGCCAAAACCCCTCTAAAACCAGGCTGGTCAACCAGCTAAAACCAGCCAACCAGCTTAGGCTGGTTTAAGCTGGATTTTTCAGCAGGGTTACCTTATGTGATCGGGAGTTTGTTTTCCATATCAAACTTGCAAAGTCTGAACATACAAGGAAAGGGTGCAAGACTGAACTTTGTGTACTTAATCAGATGGCAAACGTCCGCAGCCACTACTCCGTTTTCAGATGTCTTTGTTTTCCCCCATCCACACTAACACAGAGCAGCAGCGTTTTAAAACCAAAATGGCCTCTTCGGCATTTGCAAAATGCTCTGTTTTTGGGGCTCGAAAACTCCAGGGTAGTTTGGACAGAAGGTGTACACGTAGAAAACGTATGTTTTTAAAACTAAAATGTCTTCATATAAACAGGGGATTATTTTACATCTTGTAAAAAGAGGAATAATAGGTCTCCTTTCAGGGGGACACACTGAAAGAGAAGCATAGCACCACGTCTTCCAACACATTGTTTTACTCGATGTGGGTCTTTTGCATGTTTGGTGATGAGATGAACTGTGAAAAGTGAATGTGAGGTGTCCGGTGTGCAATACCTATAAATCCAAATGTGCTAAATGTGGTGCTGCTTAGCAGTGCACTTCACATCCACTGTGCAACCCCCTTCAGAAAACAGAAAAACACACAAGTCATTGGCTGCATGTTAAGTGTAGACTCTCAGCCATCCATCTTCAGACAATTTGTTGACTCTGCATTGGTGATATAGTGCAGTGCATCTCAGGAGGGGAGTAATATAATCCTGGTAAGGGTAATATTAGTCGTGAATAGAGGAGTTTGGAGTGGGGGTGTCACTGATAAAGGAAGAGTGCAAGGGAGAGGTCAAGAAAGAGAATGAGGCAGGCCCAGCTGTGCAGAAGGCCCCGGGCCCACCCGGCCGTAATTACGGCTGGATTACGAGCGACTCTCTCCAGACTGGCTGCCAAACATTTTGTCCCAGATTATGGCCCAGATGCAGCAGCACTAAGCTGCACAAGTCGGTCAATGGCTGCTCTCGCTCCTCTAAGCTGAATTATTGCACACAGAGCAGTAGGGGGTGGCAGCCGAGCCGGGCCAACTTTACCCCCCACCTCTTCGCTCCTGCACTCAACAACCAAATGCAAGATGGGTTACATTTGCACAAATTATCTCAGAGCTCTTCTGAGCTCAGAGCTAACACACATTTACACAAGAGTGCTTGATGCTTTTTTTTGGTGCTTCTTTATTAACAGCAATATTGTAGATTATCATGCAATTTATTTCTGCCTCAGAATAAAAACAAGACAATTTAGGTCTTATATTTACTAACTCGAATTCATATCTGCAGACTTTATATATCATAACTACAATTTGATTTTTCAGTTTTTCCTCACATTTTTATATTTCTCACGATTGTGACCAATCTTTTATATCTTTCCTATATTTTATTACTTTATTCCCTTATCCTTAAATATATTTTCAAGTTATCCATTTTAGGTTGTTCTGTATAAGCATTTCTAAAAACAGCTACCAACAGTAAATTAGGAAGAAAAAATGAAAATCAAACAATGCATCAAAGCCAATGTTGCTACTAATTGTTTACATGTGCAAGACTGAGATAAAAGGTAAAAGAAAAAAGTCCACAATACGTCATTTTGTGTGTTTGTTTTCACCAACTCAGTGACATCATTTGTGAACTTGGCAATTAAAGAGTTAAAATCCTTAAAACATTTAATAGTTTTAATCAGGACTGAGGTTGATTAGCAGATTTCTGCAAATAAAATGTAAAAGAAATGATCTGACACAGCAGTTTAATTCAGTGGATGTTTTCATCCCTAACATAACAAAAGAGTAGTAAATTTGAACAGTGCACAAGGGTTAACTTAAATGTACTTACACTGAGAGAAATCATTTGTTACAATGTACGTCTTGTGTAAATACATGTTTTTACATTGTACTTATGATTGTTTAAATACCTGGATGTAATTACATATGTGATAAATTTCTGTTCAGACTACATTTTTAATTACACTGTTGACCATCCCTTACACCTTGACACATCACTAAACCTACCCATACCGCCAAACCTGTCCCTGACCTGTATCCCACCTCAAGAGCCCCAGAAGTGTTCTGCAATACATTATGGACACAGTAAGTACACTGTATTTATTTCGTACATACTAGTACATACTAGTTAACACTGCCTAATATGAAGTTAGTTAGCAACTTTCTGAATAATTATAACTGTACATTCACACCGAAAGTGGCGAGAGAGCGCCAAAGAAGCCAGAAGTCATTCATTTTTAATGGGAGCCGGTGGCAATAAGCGGCAAAAAGCAGCACAGCGCGTCTTCGCCGATGTGGTTGTTAAAATCAAGCCAACTTTATGGTAATGAGCTATGATGTGGTTCGGCGGCAAGCAATCGGAATGTAGAAGTCCACCGCTTGACAGGAGTACAGAGAACACAGTCCTGTGAACTTTTGTTCCAACCACAGTTGTTTCAAGGGTTTGATTATTGTAGTCGTCAGATGTTTTTTTTGCGATGTTTTCTTACAGAAACATACATTAAAAAAGTTACTGGCGAGTTACTGATGTGCATTAATGTTATATATATATATATATATATATATATATATATATATATATATATATATATTTTTTTTTTTTTTTCTAAAAAAGTGGGAATCTCATGCGACAGTACAAAACAGTATTGCTGCTTCAGAATATTTCAGACATATGGACACATTGGATAATTAAGTGGCGCAAAGCCACACCACATGCAACTTGATCTTCCATTGTCAATTGAATTTTCTAAAAATGTGTGCAACATTTTCACGCTAGAAAGCATGTTTTATGCAGGAATGTAACTGATATAATATGCTGCAACGGCCCCTTTAAATATGAGATCAATGTAGCGAATTTTGATGCTCTCGCTGCTGGAGTTGAAGGCAGACAGCGTTGTCGCCAGGGTAGCCAGAGTGACTTCTGATGCTCTCACCGCCTTCGATGTGAACGCACAGTAACAATTAATTTGTTATTGTAAATTTAAAAACAGTTTACTATATTAAAAATGTTAAATGGTGCACAGCAAGTCACATGGCAAACACAGATACATTCAAGCATGTTTCAATCATTTTATTAATCTCAGACTACACAAAATATCTGCTAGAACACCATAACACCATAGTTCAAGACATTGTGTCAAAGCCAGTTTGAGGCATCAGCCTCTGTCACAACTGAAGCTGCACAGTGCTCTGTTGTCTTTAATCCTCAGCATCCGGCACAGACGGTATAATTGGTTTTTGTTACAAAATGCGTCTGCAGACCCAGACGAGACTGTGCTTTGTGCAGTACATCCATCTTTCTGCAGGGAGGGGCTTTAATCTAAATCAATGTGCCATCCTCCATAACAAAAACCAAAAATAAAGGCATACTTTTCCAACCTCCTTTCAAAGAGAAGACTTCAGAACCGCAAAGACCTTCAGGGCAGACTCGATGCAGCCGTCGAAATTGGAGTGTGTGAATCCGTCCCCCCCACACACCAGCAGAGGCTGGGAGAGCACTGTCATCTGCCCAGGGCAATCAGCCACCGATCTTGTCACCTAATTAGAGAACAACAAAATTGAGTGACTGGGGATCCGATAACTGATGCAACCTCATTTTTACTCTGATATCGAACATGGCTGTAACCCTTACTGTCCTAAAAAAATGTGAAAAGGGCCAGAGCAGTTGATGTTTGTGGGTATGCAAATGAAAACACATTGAAAGTATTGTGCTCTTATCACTGTGTGGAACATTGCTGTGGGAGATGCACGCAAAGGCTAAATTAGCACTCACCAAGTTTCAAAAGTGAAATTGACGGTTGAAGAAAGATTTTATTAGCCCTCCTGTGAATCTTATATTTTATTTTAATTTTTTTTTTCATAGTGATGTTGAACACAGCAAAGATTTTTATATACTGTATATAACTAATTAGGTCTATATTATTAGTCCCTTAAGAAGTTATTATTTTTTTCAGTTCGCTACAGAACAAACCCCTTTTGTCTATTGACTTGCCTAATTAACCTAACTTGCCTAGTTAACCTAATTAACTAAGTTAAGCCTTTAAATAGCACTTTAAGCTTAATACTAGCGTCTTGCAAAATAACTAGAAAAAAGTATGTCCTGTCACCATGTTTTTATTGATTCTAAATCATAATGAAACAATGAGAATAATTTTCATGGCTGGTCAAAACAATTATGGTACTTCAATTTACTTAATCCACTGATAATGTTAAAAATGTTAAGTAGGTCTGATGAAAAGTAGATTTTAGGCCATGGATAAAGTAAAAGAATGTCTAAATAAATAAACGCTGCATAAAAATGTCTAAGTAACGCAGGGTATGTTAGTTGACTGTTTTTTTTTCATATATTGGAGAGAAAATCAACTGATCAAATACTGAAATCATGAAAAGTTAATGAAATAAGTCATGAAATGGACTCTACAGAGTCCAGTATCATGAGTCAGTATGGGATTACGGGCAACACGGTGGCTCAGTGGGTAGCACGATTGCCTTACAGTTCGAGCCCCGGCTGGGTCAGTTGGCATTTCTGTGTGGAGTTTGCATGTTCTCCCCATGTTCGCGTGGGTTTCCTCTGGGTGCTCCGATTTCCCAAAGTCCAAAGACATGCGGTATAGGTGAATTGAATAAACTAAATTGGCCGTAGTGTATGTGTGTAAATGCAAGAGTGTGTGGGTATTTCCCAGTGTTGGGTTGCGGCTGGAAGGACATATGCTGGATAAGTTGGGGGTTCATTCCACTGTGGTGACTCCTGATTAATAAAGTGACAAAGCCGAAAGGAAAATTAATGAATATTGGAAACAAAATCAACTGACCAAATACTGAAATCATGAAAAGTCAATGAAAAAAGTCATGAAATGGCCTCCACAGAGTCCAGACCTGACTGTTATAGAGTCATAAATATGACTATAAAAATGAGCCATCTAAATTGAAAAATTTCATCATTGGAACCAAGTTGATCATTGGAAAATTTGTAATATGTTTAGATATTGTTAGTGGCAAAAAAAGTAAAACAATGCAGACATTACCAGCCTGAGTTGACAGTAAGGATAGTGAGAGTGTAAGAGAGAGAGAGAGAACACTTGAGTTGTATAAACTCGACTGCTGATGAGCACTGAATACACACACATCACTTTTAATAAAACCATATCACAAGTATAAAACAAAAATAACTTACAGTGTCATATTCATTATGATTATTATGAACGATGTTTAATACAAACAACAATCCTACACAAGTTTTTAAAGCACATTACAAATACCCATGCTTCTCTCTCTTTCACCCAGCTTTGCACATGTTTTGATTGCTTTGTTAAAATGGCTTTAAGTCTAAAACTGTGTGTAATTTGTTCTCTTATATCTAAATAATATATAATCTGTATATCCTGCATTTTGCGTTCGGACAATGCGTGAACAATCCGCCTTTGGTCATGCATTGCTGCACGCATCACAGAAGTGCTTACTCTTTCTTGAAGTCTGACTCATTTTTAAAATAAGAGTCCCAAATACATTGTAAGTAAAATACAAGCTTAGATCATCTTAAAAATAAGGGGGGGAAAACGCCATTGTTGAAACCTCACTAGTAAACATTTTGGCAAATCAAACATGCTGGAGGTATGCATATTAATGATCCCATATGGAACATCGAAG
The DNA here is from genome assembly GCA_903798195.1 of Danio kyathit. Lineage (NCBI taxonomy): Eukaryota > Metazoa > Chordata > Actinopteri > Cypriniformes > Danionidae > Danio > Danio kyathit. Next base: position 19,700,500 of record LR812530.1, on the reverse strand, counting down.
TGAGTGTTTTGTCCCAATTTGGCATGTTTTCACTAGGATTTTACACGCACGAAATTCACATGGGAATGATGAAAGAATGCTGTTTAAGGCTCACTGTATGCACTAAATACACTAAACACTCATTATTCAGCTATGTCTATTATGTTCAGATTTTCATTCTGTGGCACATTTTAATTAACACATAGAGTTAGAATACATATAGAACTTCTGGAACGTATCCGGAAAGTATTCATATCGCTTCACTTTTTCCACATTTTTTTATGTTACAGCCTTAATCCAAAATGGATTAAATTCATTTATTTCCTCAACATTCTACACACAATTACCCATAATGACAATGTGAAAAACGATTTTTTGGAATTATTGCAAATTTATTAGAAATAAAAAACCTGAAAAATCCCAAAAGTATTCACAGCCTTTGCAGAGAAGCTCTAAATTGAGCTCAGGTACATTCTGTTTCCACTGATCATTCTTGAGATGTTTCAGCAGCTTAATTGGAGTTCACCTGTGGTAAATTCAGTTGATTGGACATGATTTGAAATCCATACACGTCTATATAAGGTCCCAGGGTTGATATTGCATGTCAAAGCACAAACCAAGCATGAAGACAAAGGAATTGTCTGTAGACCTCCGAGACAGAATTATCTCGAGGCACAAGGCTGGGGAAGGTTACAGAAAAATTTATGCTGCTCCGAAAGTTCCAATGAGCACAATGGCCGCCATCATCCATAAGTGGAAGATGTTTGGAACCACTAGGACTCTTCCTATAGCTGGCCGGCCATCTAAGCTGAGTGATCGGGGGAGAAGAGCCTTAGTGAGGGAGATTATCAATAACCCGATGGTCACTCTGTCTGAGCTCCAGCGTTCTTCTGTGGAGAAAGGAGAAGCTTACAGAAGGACAGCCATTTGTGCAGCAATCCACCAATCAGGCCTGTATGGTCGAGTGGCCAGACGGAAGCCACTCCCCGCCAAAAGCCATCTGAAGGACTCTCAGACCATAAGAAACAAAATTCTCTGGCCTGATGAGACTAAAATTGAACTCTTTGGAGTGAATGCCAGGTGCTACATTTGAGAAAACCAGGCACCGCTCATCACCAGGCTAATACCATCCCTACAGTGAAGCATGGTGGTGGCAGCATCATGCTGTGGGGATGTTTTTCAGTAGCAGGAACTGGAAGACTAGTCAGGATAGAGGAAAAGATGAATGCAGCAATGTACAGAGACATCCTGAATGAAAACCTGCTTCAGAGTGCTCTTGACCTCAGACTGGGGCGACGGTTCATATTCCAGCAGGACAATGACCCAAAGCACACCGCCAAAATATCAATGGAGTGTCTCCACAAAAACTTGGTGAATGTCTTTGAGTGGCCCAGCCAGAGCCCAGACCTAAATCCTATTGAACATCTCTGAATAGATCTAAAAATGGCTGTACACCGTTGCTTCCCATTCAACCTGATAGAGCTTGAGAGGTACTGCAAAGAGGAATAGGCAAAAATTCCCAAATACAGGTGTGCCAAGCTTGTGGCATCGTATTCAAAAAGACCTGAGGCTGTAATCGCTGATAAAGGTGCATCAACAAAGTATTGAGCAAAAGCTGTGAATACATGTGATTTCTCAGGTGTTTTATTTTGAATAAATTTGCAACAATTTCAAAAAATCTTTTTTTCACATTGTCATTATGGGGTATTGTGTGTAGAATTTTGAGGCAAATAAATGAATTGAATCCATATCGGAATAAGGCTGTAGCATAAAAAAATGTGAATACTTCCCGGATGCACTGTAAATGCACCAAAATACATTCCCTATATTCACTGAGAAATTGATAAAAATTAATTTTCAAAATGGGGTGTACTCAATTATGCTGAGCACTGTATATAAAGTACAACTTTTTTTTTTAAAGTTAGCTAAAGTAAACATCTTCCAGATTCTGTAAAGAATGGTTAATGATGTTATAAACATACTAAACCTGCTATTATTAAAAGTGCCTATAATGCAGTCATTTCTTGGCAGCGTATTCAATCAGCAGTGTTTACAGAAACGCTTATCTCCTGCTTATCTCTTTCCACAACAGAAATATTACTATATACAGTTAAAGTCAGAATTATTATCCCCCCTGTTTACTTTTTCCCCAATTTCTATTTAACGGAGAGGAGATTTTTTCAACACATTTCTAAACATAATAGTTTTAATAACTCATTTCTAATAACTGATTTATTTTATCTTTGCCATGATGACAGTAAATAATATTTTACTAGATATTTTTCAAGACACTTCTATACAGCTTAAAGTGACATTTAAAGGCTTAACTAGGTTAATTAGGTTAACTAGGCAGGTTAGGGTAATTAGGCAAGTTATTGTATAATGATTTGTTCTGTAGACTATCGAAAAAAAATATAGCTTAAAGGGGCTAATAATTTTGACCTTAAAAAGGTTTTTTACACTTTCTCCAGAAGAAAAAATATTATCATTCTTACTGTGAAAATTTCCTTGCTCTGTTAAACATCATTTGGGAAATATTTCAAAAAGAATAAAAATTCAAAGGGGGCTAATAATTATGACTTTAAATGTATGTCTGAATGGTGACAGGGAGAGCAGAGCCAATTGTGTTGTTTTGAATAAGCTTGAGATCAATGATATCAACGGTTGAAATGCATGCTGGTGTAGACTTGATCTGATTGAAAGACAGGACTAAAAAAGACAGGACTAAAACACAGCACTCTTCTGAATGCTGCCTAACAGACCTGTTTGGCAAATGACTGTGGCACACAGAAAATGTAAAACTGTTTCTAATAAAAACTTTTTAGATGGACAAAGTTTTCCTTTATAGGTGGCCTGTTGAATATCAGGAAAACCACATTGTGGCTTTAGGTGTCCAGTCATTTTTTCAGTGACAGTGGCAAGTATTGTGGAGATACTATTTTGCCTAAAGTGCAAATAGAGTTTGAGTCATTTAGAAAACACAGTGATAGATTTATGTATCATATCATATGCATTATAAATACATTCAAAGAAGACTGTAGCCAGAGGCACAAAGGATTTTGAATGCAACTTCCAATACACACACGCACCACACCCCCCCACACAAACAGAAACACAAATACAGATACACAAACACATTTCTCTTATTGATACCAGTGTTAGTTTTGACAGCAAATTAGTATTTTTTGTCATTATTACAAATTTTTACAACAAACAAGCATATGTTTTATTTTATTCATAACCGCGTTCGTGTTTTACTGTCAGGCTTTAAAAAAAAAACGCTAAAATAAATTTCGCAATCTATAATCCCTAATAATAACTCTTGTATAGCAGTCCCACAACATTCTGACACTCGATGATGCTTGAATACCCTGTCAGAAAAGTCTAGTGGCTGGGAATGAGTTTTTTTTACAGTGTCTGGGATAATGTTAATGTTGTTTTGGTGTGTTTACATCAATGAATATGGCCATGGTGTAAATGCACAGTACAGTTACGATCTTATTGCCACATTAGATCGTTATGATAACATAATATATAATTTCCTGAAGATAAATACCAAAAAATAACACAACTGGAATAACTACAGCAGTCGTGATCGACCCTCGGTTTTAAGGGCCAAGGGAAGGGGAAGGGGTAGGGGTACAAAAATAGAATTGGGATTGGGTCTAAGTCTTAGGTCCAATCCCAATTCTATTTTTGCACCCCTACCCCTTCCCCTTGGTCCTTAAAACTGAGGGTGAAGGGGAAGGGCTTCAAAATTTACCCCTAAGAATTGGGGCAGCACTACAACACCTGCACACATCATCATATGTAATCGCGATTTTTTGCTTCATATGAGATCAGACGATCACGACTGCTGTAGTTATTCCAGTTGTGTTATTTATTGGTATTTATTAGGAAATCACTGAAGGCATATATTATGTTATCATAACGATATAATGTGACAATAAGATCGTAATACGGTGCATTTAACACAGTGGCCATATTCATCTATGTAAAAACACCAAAAACAACACTAACATTATAGCAGACACTGTAAAAAAAGCCCATTCCCAGCCACTAGACTTTTCTTACAGGGTATTCGATTGTCATCGATTGTCAGAATGTTGTGGGACTGCTGTACATGATTTATGATTATGGATTATCGATAGCTAAATTTAGCGGTTTTTATTTTAGCTTGGGTTGGGCGATGTTGACCAATTTAGCATCGTACGATGTCTAATGTGAAACATCGCGATGGACAATGGCATTGTCTTCATAGGCGGAGGTGAATTAATTATTTATGAATAATTAATGAATTCATAACGAATTATGTTCAACTACCTGGTCTTTGTTTTACCCATAACCAAATCATAAATAAATAAAGAGAAGTTACACACAAATTACCACCTGTCAATCACTTTTTCCGTGGGACTCTGGCATGAGAAGGCAGAGTGATCCGTGTCAGTCATTTGTTTGGTGCGGTGGATGGCGGAGGGGTGTCGCGGACGAAAGTGAAGAGGGTTGGGGAGTCGCGGAAGAAAGTGAAAATGAACAGCGGACAGGGGAGGAGGGCGGTTGAGGAGGGAGATCGGTAAAATGAAGTGCCGGATCAGATTTCAGAGGTTCCGGATCCGGCGTGTTCCGGCACAAATTAAGCCCTGGATAGAGACAAGATTAATTAAATATCACGTTTAACAACTATAGTGAGACACGATCCAGCGATACATCTTTGATCATCTGTCCGACGTACACTGTTCTCTGGAGCTCAGACGAGTGCATGACAGTGTTTGTGTGTCTGTGGCTGTGTGTGTGTGTGGGGCTGTGTGTGGTCACGTGATGTGCGTTTTCAGTGGACGGAGGGCTGTTCAGAAATGGTAGGTGAAACACCAGTGTGGTCCTGGGTTATTTTCGTTCTAAAATGCCATTTTTAAAAGTAAGCTGTATTGTGTAAGCTGGGCGCGGCGGAGGATCGGCAATGCCGGCTCAGCATCGTGATGTCTATCGGCCATCGGCGATGGACGATGGCATCGTCTATCAGCACAACCTTAATTTTGGCGGGTTTTTTTTAAAAGCATGACGGTAAAACACGAACGTGGTTATGAATATATTAAAACATGTGTTTGTTTGTTGTAAAAATTGGTAATAATGACAAAAAATACTAATTTGTGGATCTCTTTACTTCCGGGTGTAACTATCTGCCGTTGTGGCTGGTCTATTCTGGCAAAATTTTCTTACCCCTTGGTTTCGAGTGTGGTCCTGAAAAATCTTCATTCGAAGGGGTATTCACCCCTTGCCCTTAGCCCTACGCCTTCAAGCTAAAGAGAATTGGGACACCACTACCCCTTCACAGGAACGCGCAAAACGAGAGGTAGGGGTAAGGGGAAGGGCTAAGGGGTAGAATTGGGATTGGGCCTTAGTCTTTTGACTAAAATTCCATATTAGTTTAAGTCATATTATGGCTTCTGAATCATTTTAGTTTTAGTCTAGTTTTAGTTGACTAAATTTCATAAGATTTTAGTCGACTAAATCTACTTTAGATTTAGTTGACTAAAATATATTTGGTTTAATTTAAGTGTAATTTAATTAAATATTGTATACATTTATTTATACAAAATATTCTAACTTAAAATTAAATAAAACAGTATAATTAAAATATCCAATATAGCTTTTCCATTGAAGACCAAAAATTAGATATGCATTGTTTATTTATACCATAAGTAATATGTAAAAGTATGTGTTGGCAATCAATTGGTTGTGTTAACTCACATAGAGGAATTATAGAGCGAAAATGTACATCAAAATTAAAAGTGCGATTCACTTCAAGGCAGTTTCATTATCTTGTATGCGACTCCCTGATAAGCGGAGCCTATAGCACTACAGTATCATTACATCCTTACAGACGTAAGAAATAATCACATCAGTTAAATAAAGCGATAAAGCAGTTCCCTATAACAGTTTTTCCTTGTGGTAGAGATACACTGTAAATGGCTGTTGTCCTGACGATCGAGGCAGACGCAGACAACGCGTAAACCCTAGACGCAGCTAAAATGAACCACGAGAGAAAACAACTCCTCACGAAAATGAATGCCAAGATAAGATGATTTTAAGACTGACCAATTTAACAACTTTTAATGTACAATCTAACAAAGTAAATTCTCTAATGGTCAGCGAGAAGGCTATACCTTTTCAATTAAGCACAAGCACACACACAGGTAAATAAAAAAGATCTGAGTTTACTTCTGCTGAATTTCGGGATGATTTCCTGGCACGCTAATGTCGCTTTAGATTTGTTACTGTCTGTTTGTCTTGACATCAAACGTGAATCTTCTTTTTCTCTTAGCTGTTGCCATCTCATTATACATAGTTTAATCAGACAGAAGCCCCTATGGATGGTGATGTAATCATATCTACTGTGGATTAGTTTCTTTTCAAATGTGTGTTTGTTTGTGTGCCCATCATGCATTACACAGCAAGATTAAACATGATTGGATATTTTCCAAAAAACGTCCCTCAATCGCATTCTTGCATCGTTTTTATTAGTCAACGAAAATGTCAGTATATTTTTATTATAGTTATCTTCATCATCACATCATTTTTATCTAGTTTCCGTCTAGTTTTCATTGGTAGAAACTTGTTCGTCACGACAATTGTGACGAAAATTTTTTGTCAACAAAATTAACAGATTGATACTATACTATAATGTATATAAACATACACATTACAAATATTCACAATACAACACATACAAATATATATACTGCTCAAAAAATAAAGGTAGCACTTGGAGTTACATTGTGTTGTTTAAGTGTTTCTTTTATTTTTTGAGCAGTATAGTACTGTATAAAGCTACAAAACTGTGTCCCAAAGCTGTTATAAGGTGTTTATTTTACAATGTTTTGAGATGTTTTCTTTTACAAAATATTAATTAGTCAAAACAACACAATCAAAGACTTTTAGAATTTTTAGAATTTAAGAAGTACTATAAAAATGTAAACGTCACTTTTTTTCGTTTTGTTAAAATAATGTGTATCAATGAATCTGTCACACGTGCATACGTCACACGACTATAGTAAACAGCCTCTGAATCACAAAATGTGCTGTTAAACAGAAATCTTCAGAGTAGTTTAAAATTGTAGTGAACAGCACTGATGGTTTAATCTTCCAAATGCATACAAAATCTGAATACTTTTTGATGTTGCTGGTCAGTTTTGATCTGGAGAAACCTGAACTTACAAAATACATATATTTTTTTATCAATATTTTGATGATAATGTTAATTATATTAATAAAAGTTGAGAAATTATTTGAAATTGGAGACAGAATATAATAAAGTTTTGTTATGATCATGTTCTATAAATTTTATTTATAAGAACATTATGAATTTTTTTTTAGTACAATACTATAATACTATTTACGAAAGTAAATAATAATAATAAGTAATAAGGTAAGATAATAATTCATGTTGTTTGAAACTTAGAAGTATTGAGTCTGAACACATTGCGTTGATTATTATAGTGAACATTATACAGTATTCTACATTTTTTTTTTAAGCTTGGAATTTTTTGCCCATGAAATACAAACAATGTTATCGGAAAGTTGGTTTACTGTTTTTTTTTTATACATGTAAAGAACTGAAGCATCAGCCCCTATGCATACCAAAAAGTAGATCATGACTCTGAACAAAACTGGTATTTTTTTAGTATAACACTATTTTAGATTTTCGAAAGTAATATTTATAATAGGTAATAGGGTAAGATAATAATTTATGTTGTTTGAAACTTGGAAGTATTGAGTCTGAACACATTGCATTGATTATTATAGTGAACATTATATTCTAAATTTTTATTCAAGCTTGGAATTTTTTTCCCATGAAATACAAACAATGTTATCGGAAAGTTGGTTTACTTTTTTTTTTTTTTTTTTTTTTATACATGTATAGAACTGAAGCATCAGCCCCTATGCATACCAAAAACTAGATCATGACTCTGATCAAAACTGGTTCAGCCTAAAAAAAAAAAAAAAAAAAAAAGAGAGAAACCCAAGTGCAAGTTCCTGCTTCAGTAGCTTTGTTTCCTCATAAGTGAGATTCTCACTAGAGATGGGGGATGGAAAGGGCTGGTAATATATTTGGTTAAAATAAATGGAGTTTTTAATAACAGTGGAGGCACCTTTATTGGGTCAACCACAGCCAAATATAGACTTGATGGAAAAATGAGCTGAATTTGCATGATGCTCACCGTCTCTGTGGGTTGTGGGTTCTAGAAAGCAAATGGTATGTGTGACTTGTTCATAACCCAGGTTAAAACTAGAAAAGCTAACTTTGTCAAAGCCATTTAAAGACAAAAAATGAGAAGAGTTTCAACATTTTAAAGCTAGTTTTTCAGTCTTACACATTTGAAAGTTTTTAAAAGTTAAGGATTTAAATTAAAGTATGAAAGCGTATTGTTTTCGAAAGTTTGATAACAGACAAAAGGAAGGCATACTAAAGGGATAGTTCACACAAACATGAAAATACAAAAAACAAATACTATGGAAGTCAATATTTACAGGTTTCTGACATTTTTTCAGAATATCTTCTTTTGTGTTTAACAGAAGAAAGAAGCTCATATTGAAATAATCAAAGTGTGAGTAAATTCAATTAAATTTCATTCAATTCAAGTTTATTTGTATATCGCATTTCACACTAATTATTGTTTCAAATCAGCTTTACAAAATGTGCACATTACAATCAAATGATTTACAAATGATGACAGAATTTATGGGTGAACTATCCCTTTATGTCTGAGAACTGAATGTCTACACCATGTGGCACAGAAATGGCACACCAATCTCAAATATGTACAACAACGTTCAACCCAGGTTCATTCTGATTACGTACCCCTATATACATTTCTGGAGAGAGCAAAATACTTCCCAGGAGCTATGTTTTTTGCAGTTTTTGTTTTCGCGAATACACCAGAGGCCAATGTGTATGCTTTTTCAGATCTCAAATTTCTCTTGTGAGTGCCATTCGTGCCTGCTGTTCCATCAGAGGCCGCTGTTGACTAACTGACCGAACCCCCCCCCACCTTCCCCCTTCCCTAAACCCAACCAATTGTATTTTAAAAGGACTAATTGACCGCCCACTCCCTTCACCAAACTCAACCGCGGTGTTTAGAAAAGCAATCCAGGAAAAGCCCCCTGATTTTTGCCACGTTTTCAGTTTTTACCACATTCTCACCCTGTTATTTACTTGTTTACTGTATTTTTTGGCTTCTGTTATTGTCTTACCTGCTTTCTAGAATCGTTTTTCACTGGACTCGAACCCCGTCATTGCGATTAACTCCGCTCTGCATCTTAAGTCTTCCGACTTACGTGTTACGGACAAACGTAACAGTGCAAAAGCCATCCACATGCAGGTCAGCTGGTAAGCGAGAAAAGGAACACAGCCATACATAGCTCTGGCATAATTTGTGATCTCCAGAAACGTATATAGGGCTACATTTTCTGTCATGGTTCAGGAAGGATGAGGACAAGGACAAGACAGAGCTAGTGTCCGGACTCTGCCACCAAAACAAGAGTTTACGTGTGCAGAGTGGCAGAACCCTGACATTTTCAGAATGAGCCTATGTTGACAACAATGTTCTCTTTACAATAAAATCAGTATGTTTTCTTAACAATAAAAAAAGGCAAGCAGATTCAAAGCAAACAATGGCAAATTATCTAGACAGTTGTCTAAGCATTGTATTGAGAACTCTAAACTATGTATTTTTTTCACATAGTAACCGTGTAGCTGTTATATATTAATATTTACAGAATAAATAACTAAATATCTGGGTTGAATGTCTTTATGAAGCACCTCTAAGGCTCATTAAAATGATGCATGTATATTCTACAGTCAGCAATAAATGATACAGCTCCTCACTGTAAATCTGACCCATGTTTGCAAATTCTGTAACTCAGAAAAAGCCACTGCTAGAATGTGTCTCTGTGCAATGTTTAAATGTCGAAATGCAGCATGTAAATGACTACTGAGCGTAAACACATTCCGTGCATGGTCCATTACAAAGGCTTCGGCTGGCCCCAGCCCTCCACTAGATAAACATCGAGGTGCAGCGCATTAGAGCCAAGGAAATAGTGTCCATTTCCTGGGGCTTTCACTAGGAATCTAACAGCCCGAGCGCTATCATCAGCCTATCCACCCCCTACCTCCCCTCTTGTATCTTTAAATGGTAATCTGTGTGTAAATCAATTGATAAACGTTTGGCCTGAAACATGGCCAAGAACAAATTGTTTGGTTTATTTCAGAGGTACGCTGTTGTAAGTAGGGCCGAACTCCTTAACCTCCTTAAATCTGCTCCACTCAACGTTCTTCTGGTGTACATCCAAACACTGAAAATCCAGAATGTTGGAACTTTGGTGCATTAAACTGCAGAGCCCTATTATGTTTGTTTGTGTTTGTTTCATGGCAAGAAAATGTAGTGTTCAGCATACATGAGTACACCCCTCACAAATCTGTTTTAAATTAAGATTTTTTTTATAGGATGCTTTACAATATAATATTTGTGCAAATACATTAGATTAGTCTGTACTGAAACCAAATCTGGAGCTAATTTAACAATAGCTTACAATAACAGTCTAAAAATCAGTACACTTAAATGTTTATGTTAGGAAAAAAAGAATTAAATAAAAATTTTAAAAAGAGTAAAAAAATCAAGAGAAAAAATATGTAAATTTTTGCAGTTTGTAATTTTTTTGTTGTTGCAATGTTTCACTTAAATATACAGTATTGGGCTCTATTTTAACATATTTTAATATAGGTGCAAAGTCTAAAGCGCATGGCACAAAAGCATTAAGGGCGTGTCCGGATCCACTTTTGCTATTTTAAGAACGGAAATGTACGCTCTGCACCCTGGCACATGGTCTAACAGGGTTGTGCTTATTCTCTTAATGAGTTATGGGTGTGTTTTGAGCATAAAGTGCATTAAACCAATCAGAGTCTCATCTCCCATTCACTTTAAGAGTTAGAAGTGCCACGCCATGACACATTTGCTATTTACATGGCGACTTTGTAAGTGTAAAAACTGAATGCTTTACTAGTGAGAAAACAGTTAAACAGACCGTCTGCAGCGCAAGGATAAAGAACAAGCCTCCTCCTTTCGGTCTCTTTACTTTCTCTTTCTCTTTACTTTTACTCTTTACTCCTTTACTTCCGTGGATATGGTGTTGTACACACTCCACTGAAGATATCCATTAGCCTACATATTTAATTTTGTTTGTTAAGCGCAAAGGTTTGTTATAAAACTTTTACTAAATTCAGTTCTAATTTCTAGCAAATGAATAAATGAGCAATAATAACAAAGTGTGGTCAAAAACTTTGTGTTATATCCAAACACACGTCCTATTATTATGCCCTTTATGATGACGAATATGTCTCTAAAACAAGACAGATGGACAAATCTAAACTTGTTTTTATTAAAACAAATATAAATATGCATATAATAAATAATACTCATACTAATAATAACATTATACAAATGTACATGAATGAACTGAAAAAAGGCATGGAGGCATGAAGAAGGCACGGAGGTAGTGGTTTTTATATTTATGTAGAAAATAATAATTTTTATAACATTTTAATGTTTATTTTTTTTCATTTGTAAAGATATTTGTGTATTGCTCTACATCCTGTGTGCATTAAGCGTTTGAACCCACATATGCGTATAACTAACGTGCTCTGCCCTGGACTTTAGACAACACAGGCTCATTCTGAAAAAGTAGTCCTGTGGACGTTTCTGGAGACCGCGAATTATGTAGCTGGAGGTACGTATGGCTGCATTTCATTTTTTAAGCTGACGCTATGGGGAGGTATGACGCTGTTCCTTTTGGCGCTTACCAGCTGACTGCTTACCTCTGTGTGGAGGGCTTTCCCGCTGCAACCAGTTTGTCCAGTTAGCTAGTCGTGTACATCAGCGGACTTGAGACGCAGAGAGGAGTTGACCACGACGACAACAACCGTGTTAAAGTCCGGGGAAGACCGGTTTCAGAAATCAGGTAAGACAAAAACAGAATCCAAAAAATAAATTGAACGAGTGAATAAGAGGGTGAGAATGTGGCAAAATCCGAAAACGTGGTAAAAATCAGACAAGGTTTTTTCTTTTTCTGGACGGCTTTTGTAAACTGTTGGTTGGGTTTAGGGAAGTATGTGGGTGGGCAGGTCAATCGGTAAAATTGGTTGGGTTTAGGGAAGGAGGAGGGTGGGTCAGTCGATTGGCCGGCCGCCCAGTCAATCATTCAGTCATTTAGTCAGACAGACAGACGGTTGTTCGACAGCAGCCTCTGGTGGGTTTATGCGAGAACAGTGCAGGCACGAACGGGACTCGCGAGAGACATTTGAGACACGAAAAAGCACACACATCGGCCTCTCACGGATTTGCGAAAACAAAAACTGCAAAAATACACACCTCTCGGGACGTATTTCGCAGTCTCCAGAAACGTCCACGAGACTACATTTTCAGAATGAGCCTGGGTTGACTTTAGACCAGCTTTCAGTTGGTCAATGGCGCTGTCTATTTTAGTTCCTCAAAATAGCAACACGCCAACAATGCGTCTTAACACACCTCTATTTTAGAACAGCATGCCCATTAGTCCACAAAGTGACGCAAATGTATTTGCTATTTAAACAACGTGGTGCAAAACGTGAAAATTTGGGTTGCGCTGGTCTGAAAATAGCAACAAATCGCTCCATACACGCCTTGCACCTTATTGCGCTGGGTGTATGATAGGGCCCATTATATTTCAATTTTTAAAGATGTTTGGTGATCTGACTATTATTTTTCTGGATACATGTTATTAGTAATAATTAAATTTAATAAAACTAATATATGTTTATGACCAAGATGGCGGCGCGTACACATCGCGAGGCTCAGCGTCTCTCCAGTTTCTGCAGTTTTGCAGTGTTTTTCCTGCTCATTTCGGGTCTGTTCGTGCAGAACAGTAATGCCTTTACATCGTACACCCGACAGGAGATTTTGGATATTGGTTTGTGCATTTCGGACAGTTTTATCAGCAATCTACGACTCATTCCGGACATCGCTAGAACACCCGAGGCAGAGCGCTCTGCCCAGCCGGGCGGAAGTGCTCGAAGGCGGCGGCGCGACCGTAAACAAAGACGGGGGAAGCGCGGCGGGCTAAGAGCTAAGCTAAAGCTAACACCACACCGGCTGTCCTTACCCAGCATCTTTCTCGCCAATGTACGGTCCCTGGTGAACAAAATGGATGAGATTCGACTGCGCATCAACCACAGCAAAAGATTATGGAACTGTAATGTCATGATTTTCACAGAAACATGGCTAAACAGCGGGATACCAGACAACGCTGTATCTTTAACTGAGCATCACACATTCCGAGCAGACAGAACGGCGGATGACTCCGGTAAGACCCGAGGCGGAGGATTATGCATTTATATTAACAAAGCTTGGTGTACAAACTCTGTCATCGTTGGGAGACATTGCTCTGTTAACCTGGAATTTCTGATGGTCAAATGCAGACCCTTTTATCTGCCACGCGAGTTCACCTCAACTATCATTACTGCCGCCTATATTCCTCCCGATGCTGATGCTAAGTTGGCAATGAAAGAACTTCATGCAGCCATCAGCAAACAACAGACTGCTCACCCGGAGGCTGCTTTTATTGTTGCGGGGGATTTTAATCACTCAAACTTAAAGACAGTGCTCCCCAAATTCCATCAAAACATTTTCTGTCACACACGGGGAAACAAAACGTTGGACCATGTATACACAAACATGGCTGAAGCCTACGCTGTGACCCCCCTCCCCCACCTGGGTCAATCAGATCATCTTTCTTTGTTCCTCAGCCCCAAATACTCACCCCTCATCAACCGTGTGAAGCCATCAGTGAGGACCATCAAAGTGTGGCCAGCGGGGGTAGACTCCACACTCCAGGACAGGTTTCAACACACTGACTGGAGTATGTTTGCTTCCCAGGCCACATGTGGCTCTAGCACAGACATTGACAGCTACACTTCCTCTGTTCTGGAATACATCAACACCACCATAGACAGCGTGACAACCCAGAAACAGATCACCACATACCCAAATCAAAAGCCATGGATGAACAAGGAGGTGCGCCTCCTGCTGAAGGCACGCAACACTGCCTTCAGATCAGGGGATGCACAGGCCTACAGCACTTCCAGGGCTAATTTGAAGAGGGGCATCAAAAAGGCCAAGCACTGTTACAAGCTAAAGCTAGAGGAGCACTTTTCCAACTCTGATCCTCAGCGCATGTGGCAGGGCATACAGGCCATCAGCAACTACAAACCCAGCCAGTCCACACCCACAGCCACAAACGTCTCCTTCCTGAACGAGCTTAATGACTTTTATGCCCGCTTTGAAAGAGACAATAAAGAACCCTACACCCGGATCACTTCCTCAACCGACCACTCACCCATCACACTCACCTCCGCAGAAGTCCACACCGCACTGAGTCGGATCAATGTGCGTAAGGCTGCTGGACCAGATGGTATTCCTGGGCGCGTCCTCAAAGCATGTGCAGAACAGCTCGCTGGGGTATTCACAGACATTTTCAACCTGTCCCTTAACCTAGCAGCTGTGCCAACATGCTTTAAAACCACCTCTATTGTGCCAGTGCCGAAACACTCCAGCCCAAAATGCCTGAATGACTACCGCCCTGTAGCACTCACACCCATCATCATGAAGTGCTTCGAGCGGCTGGTCCTGGCACATCTGAAAGACTCTCTGCCATCCACACTGGACCCACATCAGTTTGCCTACCGTGGCAACAGGAGCACAGAAGATGCAGTCTCCATAGCACTGCACTCTGTACTCACACACCTGGACAATAAAAACACTTATGCACGAATGCTGTTTGTTGACTTCAGCTCAGCATTTAACACTGTCATACCCTCTAAGTTAATGATCAAACTTAGAGACCTGGATATCGACACGTCTCTCTGCAACTGGGTTATGGACTTTCTGACTAACAGACCTCAGAATGTGAGATCAGGCCACATCTGCTCCACCACCGTCACACTCAACACTGGTGTACCACAGGGCTATGTGCTGAGCCCCTTCCTCTACTCCCTTTTTACCATCGACTGTAGGCCTGTGAACAGTTCTAACACCATCAAATTTGCAGATGACACCACAGTGATTGGTCTAATCAGCAACAATGATGAGACTGCCTACAGGGAGGAGATACAGCATCTGGCCACCTGGTGCACCGACAATAATCTGCTCCTTAACACCGACAAGACCAAGGAGCTCATTGTGGACTTCAGGAAGGGACGAACAGGCTCACATGATCCCATCCACATCAATGGGATGGCCGTCGAGCCTGTCTCATCCTTCAAGTTCCTGGGGACCCACATCTCAAAGGACTTTTCCTGGACCACCAACACCTCCAGCCTGGTCAAGAAGGCTCACCAGCGCCTATTTTTCTTAAGGCAACTTAAGAAGAACCAGCTGTCATCAGCCGTCTTGGTGAACTTCTACCGCTGCACAATAGAAAGCATCCTGACGAACTGTGTCACAGTTTGGTATGGAAGCTGCTCTGTTGCGGAGCGTAAGGCACTGCAGCGGGTGGTGAAAACTGCCCAACGCATCACAGGGACCACACTGCCAACCATAGAGGACATCCAGAGGAAACACTGTCTGCGCCGAGCACGCAGTATTCTTAAAGATTCCTCTCACCCTGCTCACAGACTGTTTTCTCTCCTGCCTTCTGGCAGGCGCTTCAGGCTCCCCCGGACAAAAACCAGTAGACTAAGGAACAGCTTTTTTCCCAGAGCTGTCTCCCTTTTGAACTCTGCCCCCCACTGACTCTTTGCCCCCCTGATACACCCCCACTATCCTCATAACTCAGACTCCTCATAATCACTGCACTATTTAACATTTGCACATTTAAAAATTGCACATATTCATTGCACTGATTCATTTATTCTAACTGTACATACCCATGTATATTTGTAATTATGTACACACCCACTGTACATATACATTTGTAATTATGTTTATATATCTGCACACTTCTGATTATTAATAGCAACCTGTACATCTATCCATCTATTGTAAATCTCTGTTCATAGCTAACACAACCTGTATGTAATGTTCATAGTACATCCATTTGTAAATATCACCATAGTTTTTCTATAACTGCACTTTATAACTTATACCTGTATCCTGCACTTGCTGCTATTGCACTCCTGGTTAGACCTAAACTGCATTTCGTTTCCTTGTACTTGTACATGTGTAATGACAATAAAGTTGAATCTAATCTAATCTAATCTAATATCAGTGAACTACCTTTAGGTCAAGTGTGTCATGTAAGAGTTTTTTCTCCTAAAGTTTAGGGTTTGGTGAAAGAAGTAAAAAAAAGGCTCATTGAAAATGTGCTTCAGCCAACCTTTTTGTGAAAAAATAAATAAATAAATAAAACCAGACAAAAATGTACATCAGTTTGTAGGTAAAATTAATGTTACAGGGAAGCATGGCGCCAACAAATATTCATCCTTTTCAAACTAATTATTGCTACAGAGATATAATTTTGACAAATAAAGAATTTTTTAGTGCACAACACCAAATAAATCCCACAAAACTAGTTAAAGGGATAGTTCACCCAATAAATTCTGGCAACATTTATTCAATCCTTGAGCTCCAAACCTGTTTGAGCATATGAAGAAGATACTGTATATTGAATAATGTTGGAAAGCTGTAACCACTTGACATCCATAGTAGGAAAAATAAATACCATAGAAGTCAATAATTACATGGTTACAGGAGCAGCATATAGTGATGAGCCTGAAATGAAGAAGTTGTATAACTTGAAACATCCTTTGTTACATTTAAACAGTGTTTAAACAGTGTTGGGGAAAGTTACTTTTGAAAGTGATGCATTGCAATATTGAGTTACTCGCCAAAAAAGTAGCTACTTGCATTACTCAGTTACTTTTTATGGTAAGTAATGCGTTACGTTACTTTTGCATTGCTTTTTATTACCTGGCTGAGGCTTTATCTCTTTTAGAACTTGTTTTTTTTCTTTCTTTTTTTGTAATAGAGAAGCTCTGCAATTAACAACGCACTGTATAACCTACACCTATATTTACTTAAAAAAAAAAAAACACATTAAAAATATATGTATTTTAGGATAACGTTATGTGAGAACTTCCTGACCCCTGAGCTAAACATGCCGCATATACAGATTATTGAAAGTTTAAAGCAATGTGTTTGCTACTTTTGTATTATTTGTCTTAAGTAAAATCACTGTCCATTGAGACAATCCCCTTTTCTTTTTTCTTTGATGTGTTCAAAATAATGAACACATTCTCTCATTGACTGTTTTATTGTCTACTTTAATTCTAATTCAGTAATTTATTTTTTTAAATCTAAATAATTAAACTAATAAGTAACTCATGTTACATTTTCAAAAAGTAACTCAAATAATATTACTTATTTTTTTTCAAAGTAATACATTACTTGTTACTTAGAAAAGTAATATTATTATGTAACACACATTACTTGCAATGTGTTATCCCCAACACTGTATATAAAATCATTCACCATGCACTAAAATCATCATGCACTATAGGAACAGCAGTAATTTATGTATAATTACATGCTATAACCCTAAACCAAACTCTAATCTTGTTGTCTTAACTGCCCACTGCTCCAGAACTATGCTCACAGTGTGTGTTTGTGTGCTTTCACTCCTCACTCAAAATGTGTGTGTGCACTTGGATGGATTAAAAGCAGATTCTAAGACTCACTTCACTTTAAGATTGTTCTGGATATTAAGTGTATATCAAATCAAAATTAAAAGGGACAAAAAAGGCTTGTCATATTTTTCATCTCTGGAGGCCAAGACTGTGGATTCAATAAAGTTTTATTATTCATTAAAGGGAAAGTTAACCCAGAAAAAGACAATATGCTGTTAATTTACTCACCTTGAGGCCAACCATACTGATGGTGAGATTTTTATCTTTAGCAGAACAGAAGATTTATAAATGAAACCATGTTTCTTGGTAATACTGTACGTAAACTCTACCAGCACTTAGAGAGTCAAAACAAAACATTGCAAAACAAAATTAATGTCAGTGGATCGTGAGGATATACTGAGGCCTTATGAATTTAAATGATCAGTCTATGTAATAAACTCAACACTTTTTACACGTTCTGCTTATGCTTTTTTGACTCTCAAATGGAAGGTTGTACCATTTCCTTGCATACTGGTGTATGAATCACTAAGTAGAGTAAATGTTAAAGGTGCAGTAGGTGATTGTCTTCAGAAACATTTTTGTTGTGCTGGTTAAAAGTCTCTTCACATTCCAATAGTAATGATTCAAGTAAATGATCTAAATCTAATTATATGTATTTTTATATTCTGGGTAAGACATAAGACTAAAAAAATGTTCATCTAATCCAATTAATTAATCCAAGACTATTCTCAATTTCATAAGGTACAGTACCTTTTTTTAGCATCTATAATGTAGATTTTTATTTAGTTTAACAACAAAACATGAGTCAATAGCGCTATTCCGCCTAGCCTGCTTTACTGAGGTGAAGATGGTTTTATATTCACATTGCTTCATTTGTGAACAATGACAACATGTGATGCGCTCTCTAAATTGTTTACCATGCTACTCTGAATATTCGGTCTGAAATAGCATGTAAGCATGGCTTAGTAATATAGTAATTCCTGCACCCCACCAGCCAACCACTAAGCATACAGTAGTCGCTTTAGGACTAAGCGCGTGAGAGAGTGAGACCAGAGATCCGTGCTTGCATGAATATTGCACATCATGACAAGTTTTGCTTGCTACCAGTGGTGTAAAGTAACTAATTACAAATACTCAAGTTACTGTAATTAAGTAGTTTTTCTCAGAAATTAAAATTTAGTGAGTAGTTTTATAAATATGTACTTTTAATCTCACTTGAGTACATTTTTAGTGCAGTATCTGTACTTTTACTCCACTACTTTTCTTTAACCTGCAGTAATTACTTTTTTTCTTATCTATGGAGAAGCGCGATCAGCCATCGGTGGCAGACTGCGGAGATATGACTGAGGCCAGTGTTGCCAGATGTAGCTGACTGATTCCAGCCCAAAAACTATCCAAACCCGCCGAAATGCACATATATGCATGCAATCGAAATCAAAACCGCCCAATCTGGCAACACTGACTGAGGCCTCTATCGTGCGCTCTCGGTGTCGCGCGCACTCGCTCTCTCTGTCAGTGACGGTGCTGCGTGCATCAGTTCCCCGCATTCGTCAAAAGTTAACCCATAAAATTGACACAGGTAATAAAAATATTCAGTCATGTTCATGTTGTGAAAAACTATCAAAATGTGTTGATTATATTAGACTTTTGTTTTCAATAGCGATTTGAACACTTTTAATACAGGAAGTCCTCGGCTATGCAGAGGCTATAATTAATCAGAAATTGAGTGTACATAGTTTTACGTTAGGAAATGCAGTCTTGAATTTACAAACAGTCGGGAAGTGCCGGAGAACAGATGTAACACAATGATTAAATGTAGTTTTCAGTCACGCTCATGTAAAGGTATAATATTCAACTCGTTTAGTTTTGCCTTCATTCATTTTTGATTTCAGTCGTGACATAAAGCACGAGTCTTCAAACACATGATTATTTACAACACGTTTTTAAACAATAGTTTAATTTCTAATAACTACTTTTTTATCTTTCCCATGGTGACAGTCAGTGCAGAATATTTGAGTTATTTTTCAAGATTTTGCAAGTTGTGATCAGACAAAGTCCCTTTAAGTATTCTGTAGTCTTTAATTTAGATTAAAGTGTAATTTAAAGACTTGTTAACTAGGAAAGTTGGAATAATTAGTCAAGTTATTGTATAACTGGTTTATTGTGTAGACAGTCAAAAAATATACAGTAAATATTTCTTAAGGAGGCTAATAATACTGACCTTAACATTGTTTTTAAAAAAAATTAAAAACTGCTTTTTTTAAGAAATAAACTAAAAAAATAAGACTTATTATGACTCCAGAATATTTTTTTTTGTTTTATAGGAAATACTGTGAAAATTGCCTTGGTTTGTTAAAGATCACTTGGAAAACATTATTTTAAGTTAACGGGAGGGCAAAAAAGTTGACTTCAACTGCGTCTGTTAAGTTTACAGGTGCAAAAATGTGCCTTGATGTACTTGAATGTCTTATCCTGCTACAATACAAAGTGACTTGTCAAATAAATTAACATGGAAGATTATCTTGAGTTTAAGTTATTTAATTAGCTTGTTTATGAAGACTGCAGAGTGATACATGAAAACAATGACTTCGAATAATTGTTTAAGTAGTTTGTGATGTATGTTAAAGTGTGCCCCCTAAAAGCACAAGTTACCACTATGACGTCTATCAGATGTTGGATTTTGGTTGCCATACCTGACGAATAAATGTCAGTATTTGACATCAATATGACGTTGGTTTAAGATGTTGGCTCGACGTTGGATTTTTGTCACTTTCTAACAACCTAAAATCGACCAAATATTAAAGTCATTTGACGTCATTATTGGACACCAAAATAAGTTTGTCCTTAGACGCTGGCTAGACATTGAATTTTGGTCACCTGATGTCATGACCTAAATCTAACCTAATATTAACATCTTATGATGTGTGCCTGATGGGCAATAACTAAATGCATTACAGAATGTTACGTTTACACACACACATCTACAAATTACATCTAAATGCATCAGCTTTTGACAGCATAATACTTACTACTCACTACTCATGAGTACTTTTGAAAGGGCTACTTTTTACTCATACTTAAAGTAATATTTACACCAGGTACTTTTACTCTACTCACACTACATTTTTAGGCAAGTAATAGTACTTTTACTTAAGTATGATTTTTCAATACTCTTTCCACCACTGCTTGCTACACAACTGAATACCTGCTAGATATAATACAGTTTTTCGTTCAGAATTGTATTATAGTATTATATTGTATTATTGTATTATATTCGTGTAGTATTATAAGGTGAATGACATGATCTAGTGGCTCTCTGTCATCTTTAATGTGCGTGTTCGAGTTTCAGGAGGCGTGGCTTTGGAAGGCAAGGGATGGACTGTGTTTCAAACATATTATGCTTACCAGTTAGCATTTAGGCAGATCACCTACTGCACCTTTAATTTACACCTTAAAAAATGAACATCTACATAATGTAAATGAACTACTGAAGAATTGCTTTATTTAGTCGCTTTCTAAAGCCAAAGTATATTAATTCCAGATGAAGGACATGCCCTTTTATTCATGAACAAATGTATGTGACACAAAATAAAATACCACACAGGGAAGATTAAATAAGGATTATATGCGATATTATGAAGAGTACTGACAATTTATCTTACACTATGTTTTTTGCAGCTATGTTAACAATTTCAAAATTAAAATAAAATACTTATTTTTTTATATTTATTTTTATTTTTATTTACTTATTATTATATATGTACTATCTTTAGCAATACTTGTTAAACACAGCCCAATGAACCGCCAACTTATCCAGCATATGTTTTACACAGCAGATGCCCTTTCAGCTGCAACTCAACACCAGGAAACACCCATACACTCTTACATTCTCACACATACACTACGGCCAATTTAATTTATTCAATTCAGCTATAGCGCATGTCTTTGGACAAGGGGAAACCAGAGCACCCGCAGGAAACCCACACGAACACGGGGAGAACATGCAAACTCCACACAGAAATGCCAACTGACCCATCCCGGGACTCAAACCAGCAACCTTTTTGCTGTGAGGCGAATTTAATATTTGTTTTTTACAGTAAGAACTAGCTGGTCAGGTCAAGAGGCACTGATTATTGCATACATTATTTATCACATATTTAAACAGTCACCCTAAATCAACACAAAACCTGGTCACACTTTATTTCGATGGTCCGTTTGTTGAATATAAGTTACATTGCATCTACATGTCAACTAGTTCTCATTAGATTATAAGTAGACTGTTAGGTTGGGGTTAGGGTTGGGGTTAGTGTAAGTTGACATGCACTTGAAAAGATTCTTATAGTCAGTTAAATGTCTGTTGAAGGACTGTTAAATGTCAGTATCAACAGATATTAAGCAGACAGTCTACTAATACTCAAATGGACCATCAAAATAAAGTGTTACCCAAAACCTTGCTAGCCTAAGACCCAACACATTTATTTGTATTTATTCTAATGACTTTAGAAATACACCCAGACCCCAGCAAATGTTTTTAATGACTGAGGCGGTGTGTCCATTATACGCCATGCCTTTTAATTATGAACTGAAGTGATGTATTATTAAGCATGAGTGATAAAAAGGAATCTGTGTGTTCTGCACACAAACAGTGTAGTGCCTGTTGAAAAACGCAGTCTACATTTACAGTAGATTGAAAGTCATGACTCATGAAGAGCCTTTCCAGCCATTAGAGTCAATGACTTTGACATGTGGTGAATTTGAGTGTGTGCTGCTGGTTTGTGCTCAGCAAACTGTGATGTGGCCAGTGACTAGAAGACCGACTCCATGCCCTCTGTGTGTATGACCAGGAACTGGCATGTGCACAGGTGTGTGTGTGCGTGTGTGTGTGTGTGTGTGTGTGTGTGTGTGTGTGCATGTGTGTGTATGTATGTATGTGTGTGTGTGTGTGTGAGTAAGCTTTGTGTGCAGTCTAAACGGGCCTTGGCCCACTCTCTGGCACTCAGCGAGCTCAATGCTCCCACACAGATGTTCTATGTCCTCTGACCTCAAACTGAGGCCCAGCGCTGCGTGTCACAGAGGAGCTGAGAGTGTGGGGGCTTCCAAAGTGTGTGTGTGTGTGTGTGTGAGAGAGAGAGAGAGAAAGAGAATGCAACTGTGCGAGAAAGGGCGCAGTCCCACACAGTGTGTGAATGCATAAAGTACTACTGTAAGTCTGTGTGTGTGTGTGTGTGTGTGTGTGTGTGTGTGTGTGTGTGTGTGTGTGTGTGTGTGTGTGTGTGTGTGTGTGTGTGTGTGTGTGAGCCAAGTGAGTGGGGAGAGAGTATGGATTTCTATGTGTGTGAATCTATCAAGTCTCTTCTGAAAAAGTTACATTGGTGTTTTTTTTTTTATCTGTATTTTGTCTATTTTCCAATGAACTATATAATACATATGTCAAATATATCCGTTTTCCAGTAATATATACAGTGGTGTGAAAAAGTGTTTGCTTACTGTATTGCTGATTTTGTTTTTTATGTTTATCACACTTTAATCTTTCAGATCATAAAACTAATTTAAATATTAGTTAAAGACAATACAAGTAAAAACATCATGCAGTTTTGAAATGAAGGTTTTTTTTATTACTAAGGAAAACAAAATGCATAGCCCTGTATAAAAAGGTGCCCCTCCCCCATCCCTGTTAAAACACAACTCAAGTTCAATTTCTCTAGGCACACCCAGGCCTGATTACAACCACACCTGTTCACAACCAAAAGATCCTCAAAAGCTAGACATCATGCCAAGATCCAAAGAAATTCAAAATCAAATGAGAAAGAAAATAATTGATATCTACCAGTCTGAAACATTAAATTGTGACAAACATGCAAAAAAGTTGTTTTGTAAATTAGTAATTTCATCTGAATATCAACATTTGAGATTTTTAGTCAGTCAAACAGTTACTAAAGTTACTTTGGAAATAGATATCTATGACACTGGATTATGTTTAATATGTGTCTATTTGCTAATGAAAGATTTGTGGACACACTAAAGTCTTTTTGTTTTTATTACAACCCCAAATCAGAAAAAAAGTTGGGACATTATGGAAAACGTCCTGGATACGTCTGTAACCGACGTTCCCCGAATAAGGAACGGAGACATGTGTCTGATAACAGACTGTCAGACGACCTATCACTCTGAAGAATAAAAAAAGGGGCCAATGAAATGCCAATTGAATTGGCGGAGCTTGGCTCCACAGCTGATCCTGATGAGTCATTATCAGTGCTATATAAGACAGCTGTTGGAGTCAGCTCACCAGAATTTGCCTGTTGAAGAGCTGATCACTCAGCTAACAGCTGGAGACTCAGGTGCTGCGGCAGTGGAGACACATGTCTCCATTTCCTATTCGGGGAACGTGGGTTACGACCGTAACCAGGACGTTCCCCTTCATAAGGAAACTCCAACATGTGTCTGATAACAGACTATGGGAGACTGTATGGAAAACGCCACAGCAGCTAAGCCTGTCATGCTCCTGATGTGCAGTTTGCCAAGCATAGCGGGAGCGCACTGACATCACCAAAAGCGCAACCTTCCAACGTTCCCTAGGCCCATAAAATTACCATTACATGGGAATAATTACGAATTTAGATCGGGGGTCGTAAATTGCTTTTACCTAGCTAATATAGACTAGGGATTTTTTGAAATACGACGTTGGGAAAGCGTGCCACTCCCTGAATGGGAAGGACGCTGCGGAGACCACCTGCTACCCAAGAGGGGAGACTTGATGGTATTGGAGGAATTCTCTAGCGTTCGCCGAGCGGGAAACTTACTAGCAGAATAGAAAAAGCGCACGTATCTCCGGGTTAAGGAGCATGGCGCAGCAAGCGTTTTTGACACCAAGCTAATTTTGTTTCGATTGACATGGGTAACCAGTAATCGGGAGGAAACCGACTCCACTCGAGGATATAATCTTGAGAATGTGTTAGGTGTCGCCCAGCCCGCAGCTCTACATGATCTGTTTAAGAGGCGCTGCATACTCCCGCCAAAAAGGAGGCACGGCTTATTGTTATTATTATTATTATTATTATTATTATTATTATTATTATATAAGTGTGCTCTATCTCCCGGGGGACACAGCTCGCCCTGGCACATGAAGTGAGGGTGATGGCATACTAAAAAAATGGACCAACCTCTGCTTTGATACAGCACTTCCAGTCTGCTGATCGTAACAGAAAAGAGCTGCTTAAAGACGTATGCTCTCGTGTCACATTAAGCGCAGTGCGCGGACATAGCAATGAAAAGGCTGGGTCTGCCTCCTCTGCAGGCAGCGCTTGTAGGTTCAACAGCTAATATTAAAAGGGGTGGTAGGAACCTTGGCACAAGCTGAACCGAGGTCTCTGTGACAGTAGGTCGGTAAATGCCACCGGAATCTTAACCCTCCTGATACCAATGTGATCAGCAGAGCTACCTTAAGGACAGAAAACTTATAGATACTGAATCGAGTGGCTCAACGGACCTAACCATAAGCGCTGGGGATAGAAAGATCCCAAGAGGGCAAGAGACGGGGCGGGGATGAAATTAACCATCTCGTGCCACGCACCTCTGAGGAACTTCCAGCATGATGTACACCCGATGCGTCTTCACATGCCATGCCCATCTGGGGACCCGATCGCGAAGCCAGTGCTGAATTGGTCTCATATGAACAATTGAGCAGCGTGATAGCAGCTACAAATGTCATATGCCCCAGGAGCCTCTGAAAAATTTCAGTGAGACCACTGTAACTGCCGAATTAATAGGACACGGCAGCGCCAGCTCAATGCGCCGTGATGAAGATCGAGTACAGCTCCAACCCGAGATGAGAGAAGGTCTGCCCGGGGGAGAGCCTGCTCATACTCGGTTGACCCGAAAACCCGAACAGGCCGAGGTGCCGGAGCACCAGGTCCCTGTGCATAATCGACCAGTTCAGATGCCTAAAAATTAAATAACAGTCAATGAATAATCAAAAATGCCGATACGCGTGCGCCAAAGAGGCACAGGGCATGCTCCATGCATGGAAACATGGAGAGCCTGAAAGGGGGGACTGTTACTACCATGCTCGGCCCCCCCGTCGCACACTGGAAAAAATCACAGTATAAGAGAGAGCGAGACATACGTAGAGTGAACGTCCTTCAGGTCTATAGCTGCAACCAATCCCACGGACAGACGCACTGGGGGATGCATTTCTGCATGAGCATGATTGGTATCCTGAACAGATGACAGATCAAAATGCGCAGATAGGATCGGTATAACCCACCGCTCTCTGGATACGATGAAGGGGGCGTAAACCCACTCTTCATCTAGGTTGAAGGGACTGGCTCGATTGTAACATTTGCCAGGAGGATAACAATCTTCTTCGCTTAAATACATACCTGTGAACTTGGGAGACCAACAGCGAATATGAATGCATAGCCGAGTCTGACCGTCCGCGTAAGCTACTACAACGGGCTGAGCAGCGCTAACCAGGCTGACAGAGTCCAAATGAGCAGCATCACCGGAATGATCGCTGTCGTACCCGTGGAGGGGCAGCTTCGGGATGGGGAGTGCTCACCCCGGGAAGCGGAGCGTCCCTAGGAAGAGGAGAAAATAAGAGATTGACTCTTACCTCTTTCCCAGGATCCTGCGGAGAGGCTGAAGGTGCGAGAAAGAAGCTCGTCCTCTGGTGCCCTCAAGCCTGTGGCGAAGTGCACCAAAGCTGAGAGCCGGAAGGCAAAGCGTCCCATGCTGGCAGCAATTGGGCTTCCACACCCAGAGGGAGGAAAAGCCAATCTTAGAAATGCTAAATTCATTCGCGGGGTAGCCCCGGCCTCCACTATGGGAAAAACGGTTCTCCTCCTCCCCAAGCGGCCCGTCTCAGGTTCGCTTTGCGGTCCGATTACCGGACCTAACGGCGACCAGCAGTGTGGGCTCTGGCCGTGAGAGACACAGATAACCCACCCGTCGGGGGTCTCAGCTTACCCCTCCACCTGAGGAATAGCTTCGTACCCACTGGCTGCCTCTTCATCAAGGGAGGTGAAGGCGGAAGCGCACGTGGACCGGGCGGAGAAAAACGCCATCTATGCCAGCGTTTGCTCGCTGTGAGCCCCTGGGAAGAAGGGGACGGGAGCTGGAAGATTCATCTTACATCAGCCCGCACGTCACACCCTCTAGTCAGTCCAGCGGTGATACTGGGGGACAAGCCATCTCCAGCCGCACTGCCGAAGCAGCCCAGGAAGCGCAGCCATTATGTCTATTTTGAGAACAGTGAACGCGCATTGCACCCTGTAGGATGGAAGCGAGTCCGGTCTGTCATCTGAGCATAACAGCTCGCCCTCCGATGTTGCGATGGACCTTTGATCTCCGATGTCATCAAGCGGAGACGCGGGCATCCCGGGGGATGAACCGTACAACCACTCGAAGCTTGGATGGGGCATGCTGTGGAGGAGTGGGGGGTCCGCGGGCCCGGAGGCGACGGATAATCCCCCACTGCGATCCTCAGATCTGCCCACGTGCTAAATGCTTTCAAGGGGAGCAACGGGGGTGGCTGAAGCCGCGATCTCAGCTGTGCAACAGCCGCGCCCTCACAGTGAGAGCAAGAGTTCTCGGCAGGCACCGCATCGACATGCTGGACCCCCAGACCTGTGATGCAATACCCGTGCCCATCATCCTAAGATAGGAACCACCGCATCTAGAAACGCACAGACAGAACAGCGTTGCTCTCTTAGGGAATTTCATTGGCCTGTTTTCTTATTCTTTAGAGTGATAGGTCGTCTGACGAACTCCCATAGTCTGTTAATAGACACATGTTGGAGTTCCCTTATGAAGGGGAACATAAATACAAAAGAAAGTAGGGATTTCTATATTTGCTTTGACTTGTATATTATTGCAAACAACGTGAACACAAAATATTTCATGTTTTGTCTGGTCAACTTCACTATATTTATAAATATACATCCTTTCCTGTCATTCAGACCTGCAACACATTCCAAATAAAGTTGGTGAAATAATGATGTGATTTAAAATAGGTGATGTCAACAGCTGATTGTAATTATGATTTGGTACAAAAGCAGCATCCAATAAAGGTCTAGTCCTTTAGGAGCAAAGATGGGCTGAGGATCGCTAGTTTGCCATCAAATACGTGACAAAATTATTGAAATGTTTAAAAACAATGTTCCTCAAAAAGAGATAGGAAGACATTTGGATATTTTACCTTCAACAGTACATAACATAATTAAAATATTCAAGGAATTTGGAGGAATTTCAGTGTGTAAAGGACAAGGAAGCAAGCTTAAGCTGAACTACCATGATCTCTGATCCCTCAGATGGCACTGCTTCAAGAATCGTCATTCATCTATAAGCGATATCACCACATGAGCTCAGGACTACTTTGGCAAACCTTTGTCAAGTACTATAATATATATCATGCTGGCGCCGACGACGATGGCCGCCTCCGTGCCGTGCTCTGCAGTTGCCTTTGTGTTTTTGACAGTTCGTCCTGTCTTCAGTCACATTCCTACAATTATTTTCACTGGAGACGAATTGTTGGACATTCGATGCATACGCCACCAAATATTTTTCCAGACTTGGACTCATGTGATGTTTTGTTTGACATTGTAGTCGGCGGAGCCGCTGTGCTGCTCAAACGCTTTCAGACGCGCAGATGAGGGAAGCGTGCAGGCGCGCTTGTGAAACTCAGACAGCGCAGGTTTCGAACCGCGTTGCCTAGCATCCATCTGACAAATCTCCGCTCTCTACCCAACAAATCAGACGAACTCATTCTGCTCTCTCAGACAAACAGGGATTTTTCGCATTTAGCTGCTCTGTGTTTCACGGAAACCTGGCTGAATGACACCATGCCGGACAACGAGCTTCACCTACCGGGCTATCAGCTGTTCAGAGCGGATCGCGACGAAGAATCGACGCGGAAATCACGCGGTGGCGTGACGTGCTTTTACATCAATGAAAGGTGCTGTACAGATGTAACAGTTTTAAAGAAGATGTGCTGTCCAGATCTAGAAACACTGTTTATTAACTGTAAGCCTTTCTACTGCCCGCGTGAGTTCTGCTCGATCATCCTGTGCCTGGCGATACAGAAACTAGCTGATCAGATGACGGTGATAGAGCAACAACACCTGGACTCTGTTTTAACCATTCTCTGGGATTTTAACAAAGCAAAACTATCCCGTGAACTGCCAAAATATAGACAGCATGTTACATGTCCCACAAGAGACAGTAACATATTGGATCACTGCTATACCACAATAAAGGATGCATACCGCTCTGTCCAACGAGCAGCTTTGGGGCACTTTGACCATTGTTTGATTCATCTTATACCAACCTACAGGCAGAAACTGAAAAAAGCCAGACCTGTATTAAGATCTGTGAAAAGATGGATTAACGAAACAGAGTGGGATCTACAAGCCTGCTTCGATCTCACAGACTGGAGCGTCTTTGAAGCTGCTGCAAACGATCTGGATGAGCTCACAAAGACTGTAACATCTTATATCAGTTTCTGTGAAGACGTGTGCATTCCTACCAGGACTCAACTCACATACAACAATGACAAGCCATGGTTCACTGTGAAAACATAGACAGCTACGCCAGGCCAAGGAGGTTGCTTACAGAAAAGGGGAGAGGGCCTCGTTTAAACAGGCCAAATACACACTGGAAAAGGAGATCAGAGTCGCAAAAAGGAACTATTCTGAGAAACTAAGGAGTCAGTAATCTTCCAGCGACTCAGCATCAATGTGGAAAAGTTTGAAAAACATCACAAACTACAAGACACCATCCCCCAGCACTGTAGACAACCAATGACTTGCAAACGACCTGAATGAGTTTTATTGCCAGTTTGAGAAAAACCCCCACACCCACTCAGAACTGCTCTTTACATCACCATTAACACCTCCACCACCCCCCGCCTCCCCCATACCTGCACTTCAGTTCAGTGAAGATGATGTGCGCCAGGTCTTCCGGAAACAGAAGAGGAAAAAAGCTCCAGGCCCAGATTTTATAACACCAGCCTGTTTAAAATCCTGTGCTGACCAACTGGCCGCCATCTTCACCCTGATCTTCAACAGATCACTGGAGCTGTGTGAAGTGCCCTCCTGCTTCAAACACTCCATCATCATTCCCATACCAAAGAAACCCAAACTTACAGGACTAAATGACTACAGACTGGTGGCGCTGACATCAGTGGTCGTGAAGTCTTTTGAAAAACTGATGCTGGCCCATCTGAAGGACATCACTGAACCCTCACTGGACTCTCTTCAGTTTGCTTACAGAGCAAACAGGTCTGTGGATGATGCAGTCAATATGGGACTGCATTATTTTCTGCAACACCTAGACAGACTGGGGACCTATGTGAGGATCTTGTTTGTTGACTTCAGCTCAACACTATCATCCCAAAACGTCTCCTGCCAAATTAACTCAGCTCTCCGTGCCCACCTCTGTCTGTCAGTGAATCAACAGCTTCCTAACGGACAGGCAGCAGCTGGTGAAGCTGGGAAAATTCTCATCCAGTACCCGCACAATCAGCACTGGCGCTGATTGGGTGACGCCCAGGGGTGTGTCCTCTCCTCACTGCTCTTCTTCCTGTACACGAATGACTGCACTTCAAAAGACTCCTCTGTCAAGCTCCTGAAATTTGCAGATGACACCACAATTATCGGCCTAATTCAGGACGATGACGAGTCTGCTTACAGACAGGAGGTTAAGGAGCTGGCTGTCTGGTGCAGTCACAACAACCTGCAGCTCGACATGCTCAAAACAGTGGAGATGTTCAGGAGAACCCCCCCTGCTTTCCCCCCACTGAGCATCATGGACAGCATTGTGGCAGCAGTGGAGTCATTCAGGTTCCTGGGCACCACCATCTCTCAGGACCTGAAGTGGGACACTCACATTGACTCCATTGTCAAAAAAGCTCAACAGAGGCTGTACTTTCTTCGTCAGCTGAGGAAGTTCAACTTCCTAAAGGAGCTGCTGAAACAGTTCTACACCTCCATCACTGAATCAGTCATCTGCACATCAATAACTGTCTGGTTTAGCTCAGCTACCAAATTCGACTTCCGAAGACTACGTCGAATAGTTCGGACTGCTGAGCGAATCATTGGTACAACCCTCCCTACTCTCCAAGAACTGTACTTATCCAGAGCGAGCAGAAGGGCTGCCAAAATCACTCTGGATCGCTCACATCAAGCACACTGCCTCTTTGAACCTTTACCTTCTGGTCGACGATACAGAGCACTGCGCACCAGAACAGCCCGACACAGAAACAGTTTCTTCCCTCAGACAATCCATCTCATGAACACTTGATGATAATAAATGTTGAACCACCATCACTACTTGCTATACACTTTTATACACATATACACTTATTTAACAACACACTTTACATGCCAATTTGCACATAACAGCTGCACATATAATGTTTTATATACAGTAGTAATATACCTGTACATACACCTGTCAATTTGTATATTTTCATTCACTACTTTTTAAAATATATTTATTATCTGTTTTTTAGTCCTGTTTTTGTAATTCTGTTGCACTGTAGAAGCTCTGTCACGAAAACAAATTCCTCGTATCTGTGAACATACCTGGCAATAAAGCTCTTTCTGATTCTGATATAGTTACATCTAAAAATGCCAGTTAAAACAGTACTGTGCCAAAAGGAAGCCCTATGTTAGCAGTGTCAAGAAGTGCCATTGACTTCTCTGGGCTCATAGGCATCTATGATGGACAATCACACAGTGAAAATGTGTACTGTGGTCAGATGAATCAGTATTTTAGGTATTTTTTGAAAGAAATGGACGCCGTGTGCTCGGGACCAAAGAAGAAAAGGATCATCCAGACTGTTACCAGCAACAAGTCCAAAAGCCAGAGTTTGTTATGGTATAAGGTTGTCATGATACCTTGGCATAAGTAAATTGCACTTCTGTGATGGCACCATTAATGCTGAAAAGTTCATCGAGATTTTGGAGCAAATATACTGCCTTCAAGAATATGCTGCCTTTTCCAGAGACACCCATGCATATTTTAACAAGACAATGCAAAACCACATTCAGCACACATTACAAAGTCCTGGCTGCGGAGGAAGAGAATACAGGTATTTGACTGGTCTGTCTGCAGTCCCGATGTCACAATCACCAGCGATCTTCTCTCCATAGATCGCTGGTTAACATGCACTCTCACCCATGGACTACAAATCCACCATCAAATGAACTACAACTCCATACATCCACTCCCATCACACACACATGTTCCTCATCCTGACTGATTGCACACATACACCACCACCGGAGGCTTGTCAAAGACTGACTACACACAGTACATAAGCAGCACACACACTCACTCCAGTGCCGAGTCTTGTTATCAGCTCATAGTCACAATTCTAAGCGTTTTCTTGTCTTGTTCTTGCCGTGTTTGGACCCTCGCCATGATTGTCTGTTTCTCCCTGTCTGCTGTCATCCTTGTGACCATCTGCCTGCTATATTGACTACGATTCTGGATTTCCCTCATATGTCTGTTTGCTCCTGTATTGATCATTGCTTGCCTGACCATCCCTTTAATAAAAAACCTGCATTTGGATCCGCATCCTGTTGTCAGCGTCTTATCCCTGGTTACACCCGACCTATCTCTAAAGGAGAATTTGAAGCATAAAATGAGACAACGAAGACCCTTTACTGCTGCCCACTTTAAGACTTTTTTGCTGGAAGAATGGGGCAAAATAACACCTGAAAATACTTCATCAATTAGTGTCTTCAATCCCTTAACATCTTTTAAGTGTTGTGAAAAGGAATGGCAACATTAGAAAGTCGTAAATAATTTACTGTTCCAACTTTTATTGAAATGTGTTGAAAGAACCAAAACAGGAATACATGTTTAAATTGGGGGGAAAAAATCATGAGGAACACATAAAATTTTTTGTTGTTGTATTGTCTGCAATGACATACAAGTCAAAGTAAATTTAGAAATCATTATCACAATACTTTCTTTTTTTATTTCTATACTATCCTAACTATTTCTGATTTGGGGAAAATATATGAAGTGAAAATATAAAATTAGAGGAAGGTCCCTCAGAATTGTCTGAGAATGGCCTGAGAGGCATTTGTTACTATGTAATTAAAGTTGCTATTTAACATTTCCATTAAATTTCCATGTACAATTAACATTTTCTTACAATTCACATATTTGTTTTTCAATAAATCCTGAAGTGTAATTTGAAAGAAATCAATAAATATGCATTTATGACATGTATTCAATTAAAATATGGGAAATTCAATATGCATATGCCCATACTGTATATGCCACAGAATAAATGTAGGTAAGGAAAGGAAGAAATAAAGTGAGTTCACTTTCTGGCAAGCAGACTAACCTGTGAATATCTCCACTTCTGACACTTGACACTGTCAGGTTTAGGCAATTCTGGCATCAGCTTTTCCAGTTCTTCCAGAATGATGGGCTGCACAGCCTCCTTCTCCTCTTCCAAGTGCTGGATGCCAAAGGGCACACTGGTGTGGACCAAGACAGAAGGTCCGGAGACTTTTGACTCTGCCAAAGATACAGTCTATCAGGCTCACGTATGGCTGCTAAAGTCATTCACAAACATATCCAACTCACAGATACCATATTATGTGCTACAGTATATTGAGAGAAGTTCTAAGAAATTTTATGCAAAGAAACTTCAAATGGAGGATGAAATGAGGGTTAAATAAACAGTTAACATAGCAGTAGAAAAGCCAACGCTTAAAGGAATAGAACATTTGAACATTTTGTCATCATCTTGTTCCAAACCAGTTTGTCTTTCTTTCTTTTGTTGAGCATAAAGGAAAATATTTTTTAAGAAAGCTGGAATCCTGTAAGCATTGACTATCATAGTATTAGTTCTACCAACTATGGACGTCAATGGTTATAGGATGTCAGCTTTCTTCAAAACATATATTTTTAGTGTTTAACAGAAATTAGAAATTAAAACCCCTTCAGTACAAGTATAGTGTGAGTACATTTTCATTTTTGGTTAAACTATCCCTATAAGGTTTCACATGTACCCTCTCCTTGTTCTGTGGAACATGATAATTTAAAGAACATTTTGTCAGTTTGTCAAACAGTGAAAGACAATCATGAACTAAACAACACTGGCTACCACACTGGCTACTATAAACAAACACACTTTTTAAAACATTGCTAACACTAGTACTCAAGTAATAATACAGATTTGAAAAGACAAACAAGTAAATGATGAAAAACAAAAATGTATATTTATACAACAGTTTTGTCTGGTTCTTGAATCTGATTGGCTGATAGTCTTGCGATATTAGCACTCGTACAGCCTTTTAACCCTTCACCCTTGTGTATTACTCTGCCCACATACAGTGACAAGCAGAGCAGGACACTCTACAGTTTGACAAATATTGCTGCTGTTGGACAAGATAATACCGGAAAAAAGTAGTTCCTCATACAAAAAAAGTTTTAGACTGTCCGTGTTTGATTTTCTATTTATATACATGATTATGCTGTCGAACTGTATATATATATATATATATATATATATATAATATATATATATATATATATATATATATATATATATATATATATATATATATATATATACAGTGTTTCCTCTAGGATTTTTTCCAGCAGTGGCGGCAGACTTTTTTTTACACAGATCTGCCAACTATTTCAAAGACAAATATTACACGCAGTATTTCAAGTCGATTAGCATTCATGTAATACGAGCATGCGAATCTCTTTGCTTGCGCGCCAATTTCCTCTGTTCGAGCACAGAACTTCTTGCACGCACTCAAATTTACACGTTCAAGTGCAGATCTTCTCGTGCGCTCTCCAGTAAGCGCTGCTGAAGCGCGATTTAGTGTTTTTGTGCGTTTTCCGACATTAACGCGTCCTGAAGTAAAAGAAACGGCTATAAACTCCAGCAAGATAAAGTCATTGTATGCAAAGCCATTGACCTTTATCAATAAAGAATACTTATGGAAACTGTGTTCTTCTTAACTAAAAGCTACGCGGTGTTTGCTAGACTCACGCACCTGTCAGTGAGTCTGTCAGAGAGTCAGTCAGCATGTCACCTTGAACAAATAGCGCACAGCACTACTACGGTTACAGAAAAGTTTGCGCTGTTTACCTCTAATATGTTTTGGTGCGATTATAATCCGCTATAAAAAAACACGACTAAATGTTTTAAATAAGAAGCTGTAATGTAGCCGTGGCGGGATGGATTTTGGCGTGGCGGCCCGCCATGAATGAGAGAATGTAGCGGAAACCTTGTATATATATATATATATATATATATATATATGTATATATATAAATAGCTTGTGGGGCTAATAATTTTGACCTTAAAATGGTTTTAAAAAAATTAAAAACTGCTTTTATTCCAGCTGAAATACAACAAATAAGACTTTCTCCAGAAGAAAAAATATTATCAGACATACTGTGAAAATTTCCTTGCTCTGTTAAACATCATTTGGGAAATATTTAAAAAAGAAAAAAAATTCAAAGGGGGGCTAATAATTCTGACTTCAACTGTATATATATCAGAATTACTAGCCCCCCTATGATTTTTTTTTTCTTTTTTGAATATTTCCCAAATGATGTTTAACAGAGCAAGGAAATTTTCACAGTATGTCTGATAATATTTTTTTCTTCTAGAGAAAGTATTATTTGTTTTATTTCGGCTAGAATAAAAGCAATTTTTAATTTTTTAAAAACCATTTTAAGGGTCAAAATGATTAGCCCCTTTAAGTTATATATTTTTTTCGATAGTCTACAGAACAAACCATCATTATACTATAACTTGCCTAATTACCCTAACCTGCCTAGTTAACCTAATTAACCTAGTGTCTTTAAAAAATCTAGCAAAATATTATTTACTGTCAAAGATAAAATAAATCAGTTATTACAAATGAGATATTAAAAGTATTATGTTTAGAAATGTGTTGAAAAAAATGTTCTCTCCGTTAAACAGAAATTGGGGGGAAAAAATAAACTTTGGGGGGGGGGGGGGGGGGGGGGGGGGGGGGGGGGGGGGGGGGGTAATATTTCAGGGGAGCTAATAATTCTGACTACAACTATATAGATAAAGCTGATATGACCAACTTGATTTAGTGAATCATAACAGGTTAGCGTGAGTAGTGTTAAGTAACTGTCTCCAGCCTTCTGTTCTCCAGACGATGGTTTCTGAGTGATATCATCTATGGGCACACCAAACTCCATGATCTAATGCATTACAAGCCAAGCTCATCGGCAGAGATGTGACCCGTAACTGAGACCAGGCCTGATA
The DNA here is from genome assembly GCA_903798195.1 of Danio kyathit. Classification (NCBI taxonomy): domain Eukaryota; kingdom Metazoa; phylum Chordata; class Actinopteri; order Cypriniformes; family Danionidae; genus Danio; species Danio kyathit. The sequence goes on along the minus strand of LR812530.1, from coordinate 19,664,525 downwards.
TATTAGCTTTGCACAGTGCAGGTCAATTCTCTATCACATCACAACGTTTTTAAAACACGTATTTAATATGATTAGAGGAAATCGTGCTTTATTGGGCTCCATAAACATGAGGCTGTGTTTGAGCAGCTGGAGTGATTTGGCCCGATGACTCCAAGTAGGATGAAGATGCTGAAAGCCATGGTTGATCAACGCTTGAGGAATGAGGGCTGGGTCTGAAAGAGGCCGCAGAGACTGGCTAAAGCTTAATTTTAAAGCCTCTGGCAGATTCACATGCTAACACATTGCCTTTATGATCACCTGTGAGGAAGGGTTTTCTATTCAGGAACACTTTTTTTTCTGTTTGGTAAAGTTTTATAGACCAGCAGAGAATGAGGAACCATTTAAATTATGACTGTTGGCATACAATGTTGGCATAAAGGTGGAAAAAGTCAGGCAAATCACATTCGCATGCTATTCTCATGCCTGGTCCTTAAATAAAATTGGACAAATAAATAAATCAAGTATCCCGGAACAATATTGGTGGATAAAACGCCATGAGGAATAATCAATTCAAATCATTTAATGACTAACAGCAACAAGTACAGAAATATTCAACGCATTTGCAACTTTTAAATTGAAGAAAAAGGCCACTTGTTGTGTTTCAGAATATTTTTACTGTAACAACACTGTAAAAAATGATTCTGAGTTTTAGTCAGGTGAAAAAGTCAAATCATGTCCCATACTCAACAGTATGAGTTGTAATAACTTCAACTTGAAAGGAAATGGAAAACTTAAATAACGTGTTCATATAACAACAAAACAGAAGTTCTATCAGAATGTGTCATTTTGTAGCATGTGGTGCTAATCATTCCAGGAGTCAGGAAAAGTCAACGGATGGACTTTGTTGACTGCAAATAATGAGTAAGTACCCTGATTTGTTCTATTTATTGTCACATTTTGCAAACTTAGATAACTTTAATAAGCAGGACCCACACGCTGCCAGGCAAATTTTGCTCTAGACACCAAGCTTTGAATATTGCAAGTTAATGTTGGTAAGTAGCAGTGTACACAATGTAAAAAAGGATTCTGCATTCTGTAAGTTTTCATTATCACGCAAGCAATGATTTGTAGGTAAATAAGATATATGTTGTGTTTATGTTTTTCAGGTTTAGTGTTTTAGATTTTGCAATGTAAAGAAAGACATGTAAAAATATTTTATTGTTTGGCATTTTCATACAGCACACAGATTCTGAAGAAGAGCTGGGCATAGAGATGACTCCTGGAAATCAGAAACTGTTGATGAATGTTGGAGCAGATATCTGCAATGCAAGAGTACGCTCACTTAAAAATACATTGAAATAAAGATGCTGAGATCTGATTTTATAATCTTCCAAGTTCTGGTGTAATTTTTTTTCCAAGAGTCTGTGTTAGTTGTGTATTTTAGAGTTTTGCAGGGTTTTTTGTTTTTGTTTTTTGGGTTTCTTGAGATTACTTTTATGTTACAATTAATTTGTAAAAATACTTTATAAGAAAAATACTTTGTAAAGACGTTTAAATTGTAAGTACATTGTGTGTAACTGCTAATTTGGGAATAAAGACCTTTAATAAAATGTTTAATCATCTGTTCTGTTTCTAATTGAGAAAATCTGCTAGATTAAGTTCAGTGAACTTGAAAATGTAAGTCAATGTATTTAAACGAAACGGCTTCTGCTAACTTGATAATGTAAGTTAACTTATTGAAACTTAAGTTTGCAAGTCCAGTTAACTTGAAATAAGTTGGGTCAATTATTTAACTCTGTCAACTAAACGTTTTAAGTTGAGAAAATTAAGTCAATACAACTTAACTGAGTCAATGCAACAAGATGACTTAACAAAATTAAGTAACAAAATAGGGCTGGGGAGGGAGTTGAGTGAACAAATCGGAGCAAAATTAACTTGCAAGATGTTCAAAAATGGATGAGCATCAATATAATAAAAAATATAAACATAGCAATCAATATAATTAACCACATGTGTAATAAATGAGCATGTTTACGTGTATTGTTGAAACCGGACATGCCCAGGATAAGTTGTAATATTAGAACATAAAATCTGAGATAAAGTTAAGAATGACCACGAGTTCACTATTCCAAGTCTGAAAAGCCCATACAAACAGCGGATTAAAGTCAATACCGCCACAGGTAACAGGATGTGTCAATACAGAGGTACATTTGGGGAATCAAATGCCTCTGTTGAATGATATGGATGAATAATAGAAGAAAATTGATAGATATAAATCCTTGTCAAAAACAGTGTGCTCATAGTTACACAGTATATCTGTGTGTTCAAAAATAAGAATCGGTAAGAACTTGGTTATGTTTTTGGAAGAAGTAGCAGCCTACTGACCAAGGCTGCAAGTAAATTTAGTAAAAAAAAACAAAATATATAAATCAATTTGAATAAATACAGTAACACTATGAAATGTTACAATATAAAACTGTTCTCAAAAACATGGCAAACATACATTTTCAGCAATCTTTACTTTAGTCTTCAGAGTCACGTGATTCTTCACCAATCGTTTTAAAGCAAAATCAGATGACTTTTTTGAAGTGCATGCTGGAATTCATTCAGTAAATGTTTTTCTATTGTAGTTTCTGCACATATTTTCTCATTGTATAAAAAGTTTATCCTCAGGTGTGCGCATACATCAACATTCTATCTTTTAGTTTTCTGTAGAATATTAAGCAGGACAACTGGTTTCAACACTTATAAGAAATGTTCATAGAGCAGCAAATCAGCATATTAAAGAGGTGGTCTACTATGATATGATATTTTAAACTTTAGTTGATGTGTAATGTAGCTGTGTGAACATAAACAACATCTCTGAATGTAATATGCTCTAAGTTCAATGCAAATGGAGGCATTGGTTTTTACAGAGTTAGCTTAGCAAAGCCTACAGCAAACGAAGTTTGGGAACTACAAAAAAATACATCCAGGTTAGTGAGATTATAAACGCTTCAGGTTACGTGCATTCACCACGCGAATACCCTCCGCATGGGTATGGCCAGAGCCACAACCTGTAAGTATTTTTATTTCTTAAAATTGATCTATTACATGCATAGTTTTTAGCAATAACGGTATGTTGTAGCAATGACATAAACAAAAATGTAAACAATGGGAAATGCTGTTTGGCACTGTCAATTTAGCTACAAATTCATATTTATCCATCAAACCGCTGTAAACACCCACAATCTTCTCCAACGCTGCAGTGTCTCTCTATGCGGCCCCGTTCCCTGCATTCTACATCTCAAATAACAAACTCGTAAAATATATGTGAATGCTTCATATTACTTACACATGCTTATTCCAAATATATGTGAAAGACACTTGTCAGATTTTATTTTAGAAAGCAGGTATGAGGTTCAGCTGTGTCCTTTTCATTTTCTATGTGATTCAGGCTCACACTGACATGGCTACTCTGATTGACAGTATTTACACAACCGAGGCACAGCACACTATTAGAGGTGTGACACTTTTCCTAGTGACGTGGAGCCAATCCACAAATAATTAATAATCTCATGGGTATTTTTAGCTGAAACTTTAGACACATTCTGGCAACACCAAAAACGTAGCTTACATCTTGTAAAAGGGGTAAAATAGAAGCCCTTTAATAAATAGAGATTTAAGAGCTTTCTCGTTTGAGGATGTAGAAAGGGTTTCAAACACTAGCAGTAATGCTGGCATGGGAAAGAGGAAGTCCATAGCATTTACATGCTTGTGTAAGAGTTTACAAGCATTTTAGCTAAACTTTAAAGATAACACCATATCAATTTCTCATTTCACTTTAAATTAGTCTAATATATTAATGGAATTATTAATTATTGTTATTTCTGTAAGAAGAGCTTAGCATTCAAAGTGATAAGAGCTAAAATTATTGTTCCAACCAGTCAAGGCTGACTTTGGCTGACCAGAATGAATATTAGTTTTGGGCTGAAACGAAAGCATGTCATTTTCCGTTTGACTCTCTCTCTCTCTGCTCTTCTTTTTTTCCCCTCCACTCTGCATGGCACTACTCCAAACACACACACACACACACACACACACACACACACACGCACGCACACACACACACATGCACACACACATATATATATATATATATATATATATATATATATATATATATAGAGAGAGAGAGAGAGAGAGAGAGAGAGAGAGAGAGAGAGAGAGAGAGAGGAGAGAGGGGAGAGAGAGAGAGAGAGTGAGAGAGAGTGAGTGAGTGAGGGAGACATTCTTTTACCAAAAAAAAGGAGAAGGGTTAGAGCGTTTATTTGTAAGTGTGCATGTGCCAGAATGTGACTGTGCACGAGAGAAAGAGAGGTCATGAAGCGTGGGCAGAGGGCTGGCATTGTGCCCGCTGGTTGAGTCACTTATTTTATGGTGGGGGCAGAGCTTGTCACAAAGTTCACAAGATGAATAGGAACCTGCATGTGCTGCCTGACAATAAATAAATTAAACAGAAGTTGTTCTGATGTTGTATGAAATGTTGTGAATGAGCTACAGTAGCGACTGATATCAAGCTTTTTAAAAATACAGGCACCTGTCAATGTTGAGATTGTGGGTTTTCATAGTCCAATAAAAAGTGCAGCTGTCATTTGTCATCGATTAGCTGCGCTGTTACATTGAAGTTGTTTTGGTTACTGATGTGCAGTGATCTCTAGTAAGTGCAATTGAAGTGTCTTCAGCCAACTGATTTACTTTTTTTTTTTTTTAGCTTTTTCAATGTCGTACAGTTACCAATAGTTATCAATAATTTGCCTCGATGGTAACTGGTATAGTAGTCTGGTATAGTCCTGAACAATGCTGATGGGTCTGCAGTCTGTGGAAATTCATTTATTGATGGAAGGAGTTCTATTTGCTAACATCTGCAAAAATATGTTTGGCCCGAAGATGGTACTTCAAACTTTGGTGGGAGAACAGTTCATCACTACAATAAGTTTACACAACTTTTGTTCAATCCAAAGTTTTTATAATGATTCTTGACTTTCAGCACATGCGCCGTGTCTTGATCTAGTATATTATTATATTATCCATCACAATGATTTGGCCATGATGACGGCAAGAAGCTGGGGTCAAACCTTATCAAATAATTATTCATTCATTCATTCATTTTCTTGTCGGCTTTGTCCCTTGCGGGGTCGCCACAGCGGAATGAACCGCCAACTTATCCAGCACGATTTTACGCAGCGGATGCCCTTCCAGCCGCAACCCATCTCTGGGAACTATCAAATGATTAATTTGCATTAAATAAATATTAACACAATTCAGATTCAAATCACAAGCGTTGATGCGTTAATATTGACAGCCCTAGTATAACATAACCCTCTGCAAAAACCTCCAGACCTTTAAAAAATATGCATTGTGATTGAAATCTACAGACACAAATTGATAAAGTGTGACAAAAAAAAAACCTTATATAATGAGAACAACATAATAAAACTAGAGGATCTGTTTTCTTAAACTACATTGTCAGGCATTTTTTTTATTTTAAAAATGCATAGAGCTAAATCCCATATTTGATTAATTTGTGAATAATCTAGAATAATCAGAGATCATGATTGCAATTATTGCATAATTTTTTTTTTAATCGGTCAACAGTCCTAATTCATACATAAATATGCCTTATTATATAAAACATTTTCTAGTTCTAATGTGAGTCAAAAAGTAAAAAAAAATTAATAGATTGTAAACACCATAAAACTGCCATTAAAATAGATCACGTGATTAACCCTGAAAAAGGTAGAAATATTGAATTCTGTTGGGTCAGACTTTTTCAAATATCAACTTGATACATTCAATTCTTACACAAAGCTAACTGATTTCATTCTCAACTTGCATAAATGATTTGCATCACTTTAAATGAATCATTACTGAGTAGTTATATTGACAGTATCATATAAAAATACTGATCAACAAAAAAACCTTTAAGCTATGACTACCAAACCCAGACCAGATAATCAAGCTACAAAGAATAACACACATTTTCAGTTAGGGTGTCAAAACTTTCAAACATTCACTCTGACAATAACTCTATTAAATGAAACATTAACTAGCCTTGATCAAAATGATAAATCATACTAACAACATCTTAAAACACACTAGAAACATGTGAAAGACTGATAAAAACATGCCAACAATGTGCTAAATGCATTTATTTATAAATTAATTTTGAGAGGAGCACGTGCTTATAATTGATCACGGCTGGTTCCACATGATTCACCAATCGGATGATTTCTAACTCACTATAAATAACCAGTTTCTTACTTCAGTTATTTTTGTCTTGAAGAATCCCCCTTCCACCCCTACTCCTCCTCCTTTCCCTTAATGGGGCAGCACGGTGACCTAATGGTTAAACACTGCTGCCTCACAGCAAGAACGTCTCTGGTTCAAGTCCTTAACAGGCCAGTTGTTGTTTCTGTGTGGAGTTTACATGTTCTCCCTGTGCTCACGTGGGTTTCCTCCAGGTTCTCTGGTTTCATTCCACAGTCCAAAGACATGCGTCATACAGTAGGTGAATTGACCAATCCAAATTGGCACTATAGTCGAGCTCTTAACCAGCAGTATATCTCTACATATCAATCCCTAATTTGTCATTAGCCTTAAATAAGCGAGGGGGCTCAAACTCCCCTCTCGCCCTGCAAACGAGAGGGAGCGCTGGGCTCGAGGATCTTAAGAGCTCAGGGTTCTCTCTCAGGACAGCATGTCAAACGCGCTTTATAATCAATCATCAGGTACTGTAGGTGTGAATGCTTTAAAAGATGTTCGAATATATTCTAGCAAGCATGTGCTATAAGACATGTTAGCAATGTGCAAAAAAAGCTAGGAATGACCTACTTCAGTTTACAAAAATGTCAAGCATGTTAAAGTCATGCTAGCCATGAGCTAAAAGATGCTAAAAATATGACAACAAAATGTAGCCTGACCAATAAACACTACTATCTGATAGTTCTTGAGAGTTAAAAAGAGTAAATTTTGATATTTTGATTAGGGCTGGGCGATAAAATCGGTATCGATATTTATTGACCGAACACTATTGTCAATTTCAATAAAAAAAAAAAATTCGGTATGTAATTTCGGTATGAAGGCTATAGTTTTATTAAAATGTGGCTGCTGAGCGCGCGCCTTGGAAGCAATGCCAATAAGCTTAGGGTGTAAGTTTGTCATTGTCATTATCAGTGGAGGCACGCAACTTGCATGAAGCACATATGGGAGCGACATGCACATGTTGTGCAAGCGGAGCATGTGAACCGAGCGCATTTTCCAGCCGTACCTAACTGAAAACAACTCAACTCAACAAACACAAACTGTAAAAAACTATATCATCAATTAGTCACAACAACATGTTATTAGTTCATTGTAACTTATTAAACTAAGTTAATCATGTTCTAACTTAATTATATAAGTTACATAAGTTGTTTTAAGTCAGTTTAACATAATATAAGTTCAATGGACTCATAAGATGAATTAGATTCAGCTTAAAAAATTAAGCCAACCAAGGTTTTTTCACCCAAACACTGCAGCGGTTTTTACTTTTCTCCATAAACTTGCATCGGAGCTGCAGCAATGATTTGTCCATTTGTCATCCTCTGAGGAAATGGTTGACGGTCACCTAGTTACGAGAGAAGCCAGGGGAGCGCGAGCTCAAAGTCCATTGTAAATGGTCAAGGAATCCACGCGCACATGCTTGTCACTTCCGGTCAGAATAATAACACATGCTAAAATGAGTGCCATGTAGCAGCAGTGAAGAGATTGTAAATAAAAAAAAGATGTAAGGATGTCGCCAGAGTGGCTTTTTGGTTTCTTTTCTTATGCATCCCAGCCACTAGCTCCCCATCTGAAATAGTTTTTTAGCGTAGGGGGTAATGCAGTCATTCAATTTGAAAAGCTCAGGTTTGATTATCATTATTTGTTTTGTGAACAAAGTTTGAGGTTTACTGTATCATTATTATTCACACCTTAAAGTTAGCTTTGATTGTTCAGTATTTACGCTTTACCATTGCACACACTTTATAACATTTTATTTATCAAGTTTAAGAGTCTCTTTAACACTTATGTTTCTTTTATTATAAAGGGACCAGATATTTTGTTTAAATCTTTTGTTTAAAGTTATTTGCCTCACTAATGTTGGTAAATTAAAATAAAGTGGTTAAATAAATAAAAAATCCTAATTTTCCAAAATGTACTCTTAAAAAATATTAAATAATTATCAATATCGAATGACACGAAACATGATATTGTGATAATTTTTTTTGCAATATCGCCCAGCCCTAATTTTGATATTTGATTCTTGCACATATATTTTAAATCAAATCTCCTAAAATGAACGCTGTTTACAAAACCAACTTCAATGGTTATTTCACAAACCAAACTGATCTGGTTCTTGAGTTCAACTTGTAAAAAATCAGTATAGGGAATTAATATCAGTGAGCAACTAGCTAAGATATGAACCACTCTTACAATAGCATTATGATGTTTTTGAAAAATAAAAGCATCTGTTCCCATGCTGGACACTAATTGCAATAAACAAAGAAACTGATACTCCACAGATGAAAGAAAGCTATGGTTTGAAGCAGCACAAGCGTGAGTAAAAATAACAGAATTTTCATTACTGAGTGGACATTCCTCCAATTTCCTCTCTTAATTACATACATAATATTTTAATTAGATAATTAATCACATCCAAAGAACATTAACGTCCGTAACGCCCACATGCAGACACATTAGTACCAACTACAGCGATCCTGGTCCTGTTTGAATCAGAACACGAAATGACAGACATCCTATAATTATAACTTAAACGTCATTTAGAAAATGAACCCCGTCTGAGTAGTCCTGTGACAATTTGGTAGCAAAGTTTTAGACTTCATATGTAATCAAATTCATATCAATTATGAAGCAGTTCTGTTTTTGGGAAACCATCATCCAGCCCTGATCTAGCTCATTCCACATTTACTGAACGGCACAAATGGGTTTCTCGCCAGACGCTCAGGAACACAGTAATAGCTTATCATTAGCGGCCTGCCAAAAAGTTTTCAAAGAGAGCTCGGGGTGCTCTGTGAGATCAGACTCAGACCTACTTTACTGGAACTACAAGCAAAACACATTACAGAAATGAAAATGAAGATTAAAGCATGGCCGTGTGAAGGCTGAGGAGGCTGGAAGGAGCATACCGGCCTAAAAGAACAGCGCAGCAGAATGCAAAATTTAACAGCTCCCCTAATTATGATGTTGCCCTCGGAAACACTGGAGTGGATGAAAGGTGACAGGTGCAGAGGCTGTTTTCATGAGTCTATTTCCACTGGGCTCCTGCAGATACACGGTCATGAACTCGCAAAGGTTTTTTAAGGGAAACTCACAATCACATGCAAATTCTTCACAAAAAAACATCAATCTATTGAAGAAGGTTTTTAACAAAATAAAAACCTTTATTTTCTCTAATGCCTCTTTAATAGCTGAAGATGAAGTTTGGAAAAATCTTATCTTACAAAAGATTTATATACATCCAAGGTCAAAAACACTTATATTTTCTTATTATATACATTTCACGTCACTTGTTTTCTCAAAGTGTTTCAAATGATTTGTAAACTTAAGTACTTCTAAGCCCCTCCTTTCAATGAGCATACTCTACTCTTATTGGCCAGAATTCTCAGTCTCTAACTATTTGTCAGTATTGAATTTCTGCTCCTGGGGTTTCCTTCATGACTGTAGGAAAGTAGCAGTAATGCTTACGCCCCATTCACACGGGGCGTCAGCTTCAATGCTTCCCATTCACTTTGAATGGGTGACGTCAGGCGTTGCCGAACTGCATTGTGGATCCGTCGGCGCCGCTTCAGAGGCGTTGCTCGCTGCAGAAGTTGCAGAAGGAAGCGTCAGCCAATCAGCTCGCTGTATGCAAATACACCAGCTCCAATAGTGGCCTATTGCTGATAATTTAATTGGCTGACGCTGCTATGACGATCGTGTCAGCCTCAACTTCATACACGCCCTCTGTCAAGCGTTGACGCTGAAGCCTCGTGTGAATGGGGCGTTACTGTAACATATCAATTTGAGCCGAAGTCCAATGATCTGAAAAAAAAAAAATTGCTGGTCAAAATGAACCTCTATGCCAAGCAGGATGTTTCTCAGTGGTAAGTTTGTACATAGTTTGAACACACTTCCCAAAAAGACACTAACTTGAACAGCAACTGTCTATATGGCAAGGTTCACACAATCTTGGATACGGCCCGTATCCAGAGCAAATGGTTTTTAGGTGATGAGTCAAAGTGACAGATGAATCTTGCCTTCTGCTAGTCTAAACACCTGCCTGGGGACCTACTAGAACCTGCAGCTTCAATGGATGTTCATCATTTTCAAGTCCTCTAACATCTTTTAGACTGCAGCTTTACATTTGGCCAGAGGAGAATTGGTCACCCTGACTGTGCCTGGTTTCTCCCAAGGATTGTTGGAGTTTTGGCTCCTTGCCACTGCCACCTCTGGCTTGCTTATTTGGGGTCGGTGGAGCTGCTTTGCAGTGGAACGTCCTTCAGCAGTGACATTTGTATTAAACTGAACTGAATCCATTTTAATTTAGCTAGACCTACACCAGCATTCTATCAGAACTCTGCTTGCTGCCTGATATGCTGGAATGTTCAACAATCTGAAATATTTGTATGGCTTTTTATTTTGTTTTCATCTATGTTGAGCTGCTTTGACACAATCTACATTGTAATAGTACTACAGAAATAAAGATGACTTGACTATTATTAGATGCTGTAGCTTTTAATTTCTCTACAATAACAAGTGCATGTCCACGTATGCAAAAATGACACCAAAATACCCAACAAATTCAAAATAAGTGGGTGACAGGTGTACCTCATTCATTCATTTTCTTTTTGGCTTAGTCCCTTTATTAATCTGGGGTCACCGCAGCAGAATGAACCACCAACTTATCCAGCATATGTGGCTGCAAGCTGCAACCCATCACTGGGAAACATCCATACACTTTCATTCACACACATACACTACGGACAATTTAGCTTACCCAATTCACCTATACCGTATGTCTTTAGACTTGTGGGGGAAACCAGAGCAAATACGGGGAAAACATGCAAACTCCACACAGAAATGCCAACTGACCCAGCCAAGGTTTGAACCAGCGACCTTCTTGCTGTGAGGCGATTGTGCTACCCACTGCGCCACCGTGACGCCCACAGGTGTACCTGTAAAATTTAACTAAACATATTAAAACTGTGTGACTAATGACAAATAAGTGTCATTTTGGGCCCTTATAGATTTGGACACATTATATATTTATGCTGATAAGATTAAAAACCAATTTGGCTGAGCTTAATAATGACCATAAAGATGCGTCGAGACCCACAGATTTTTTTCAATGCAATTATTTTTCAAATAATTTCAAGACATTTTTCATGGACAGCCACAGAAGCACTTGCTTTGTCATGGATCTATTTAGATCAGTTACAGGAGTTTGGAATTTGGAAGTGGTGACTTGTTACAGCATCAACTGTCTCATTTAGGAGACAATACATCTGTCATCCACTTTGATCTTTAAAACTTTGCAGATATTTCACGTTCACAAACAGCCACAATAAATCACTGAGTGAAAAGTAATAATTGAAAAAAAAAAAACATAATAGGAACAACCTCTGCAAAAACAAACAAGAAAAAACATAACTGATGAATGCTGTTTTAACTCTGCAAAAAAATCAGAGCGTAAGGAAATTCATATAAAATGATTCAGAGAAACCCTTAAAATATCTCAACATAAACACATGTGCGTGTGGTTTTCAATTATTCAGCTGTCTGTCATCTATTATTTCTTGCACAACAACCATGTCCACATAATATGCACACAAAATCATACTTCCAGGCAGTTCTTCAACATTCGTGTGAACAGACATATGGCGATGCAGCATAATTTTAAAACAACCCTGTGTGCCTTTTTTGACACTTCAAGGCAGATGAACTCAATTACACACTGATGCAATTTAAAGAAAGAGAGAAAAAGAACAGAAATAAGGTGGAACACAAGGCTTTCCCCCGCTCTCCCACATACAAATATACAACTAAAGGCTAAAATGTAGCTCTTCTGTGAAATTGTAATTCTTTCAAAAATATTTCTCAAGTACTGTTTAAAAGAGATTTTTTTTCAACACGTTTTTAAATATAATATTGATTAGTAATAATGAGATAACATAATAAAATGAAGATGAAAACATTTGTTTTGTCTTTGCCATGATAAGAGTACAAAATATTTTTGCAAGACACTGGTATTCAGAATAAAGTGCCATTCAAATGCTTAATTAGGTCAATTAGGCAAGTCATTGAACAACAGTGGTTTGTTTTGTAGCCAATTGAAAAAAAAATATTCTTAAGAGGTCAAATAATAAACTTACTCCCAGGGCCATTTTATATCGAAGCTGATATGCAGCTGTACCATGTTGGTGTTTCGTAACATCTACCTTTTATGAGGTGGGTTGTTTGCCCAACGCTAAACCACTAACCTGGAGGACCAGGACATACACACATACACTACGGACAATTCAGCTTACCAAATTTACCTATAACGCATGTCTTTAGACTTGTGGGGCAAACCGGAGCACCCAGAGGAAATCTATATGGTAAAACACGGGGAGAACTCCACACAGAAATGCCAATTGACCTAGCTGGGGCTTGAACCAGCGACCTTCTTGCTGTGAGGTGACAGCACTACCCACTGCGCCACCATGCCACCCTAAAAGAATTTAAAGCTTTTATTTTAGCCCTGGGGTGCCCAAACTTTTTCTTATGAAGGGCCAAAAACTTTTAAAAAATAGTGTTTAAAAAAATAGTATTTTTAAAATAGTGTTTAACAATGACTAAAAACATTGCCTTATATTAACTAACATAGTATTTTTTTGACATTTTATAATGAACTTATTAAAGTAAAAACAAAATAATCTAATTTATAATGGAATTACACTAGTTTTTGCCTTGATTTGCTCACCGATGTCTTCTGCATAGTTCTCTATCTGTCGAGTGACAGATTTACATTTTAAAATAAAATAAGATTCCTTTACAACATTTAATTGAAACATTTAATTTCAGTTTGCTCTAAATAGACTGAATAAAAAGCAATAAAACAAACAAAAAAAGGTCACGTCAAATTAGAAATGATCTCGGTGTTAAAGTCATTCGCTCCAACCCTCTCCAGCATTCTCATTCTCCTCTCAAATGGGACGGTGGGCCAAATGAAAGGTTACAATGGGCCAACTTTGGGCATCTCTGTTTTAGCCAAATAAAAAAAAAATACAAATTTGTCCAGAGAAAATATATAATTGGAAATACTGTGCAATATTCCCTTGGTCTGTTAAACATTCATTCATTCATTCTCTTTTCGGCTTAGTCCCTTTCTGTTAAACATCACTTAGGAAATATTTGAGAAAGAAATAACATTTAATAGAAGAATTATTTAATAGAAGAATTAATAGAAGCCTTGAAAATTTGAGATTGGAGAAAAAATAATTTTGTTGTTTCTCTCAAAACAATTGTGTTCTACTAAGAAAAAAACACAGAAATGTACCTTTTCCTCCCACCTCATGTTATTTTTCCCATTACCCTGTCCCCAATAAAATAACATTGCTAAATTATTAAAGGACACCTATTTCACCCCTTTTTCAAGATTTAAGATAAGTCTTTTGTGTCTCCAGAAAGTGTCTGTAAAGTTTCAGCTCAAAACACCCGTCAGATTATTTATTATACTTTTCAGAATATTGGACTTTTCTGCTCTAAACAACCCTGTAGCTGTTTTTGTGACCTGTGCCTTTAATGCTGGGTCTCCCCGCCCACCGTTTCCACGTGCCTGTCTGAGTGTACCTCAATCTCTGCCTCAGCAGTGTCAGATAAACAGCACAGTGACAGACATGTAGGAAGCAGATCAAGCAGGACACACACACACACACACACACACACACACACACACACACGTTTGTTTTTGTGAAAAGTGGGTACATTACATAGGCTTCCATTCATTTTATACAGATCAAACCGTATATTGTATTGCCCTCACCCCACCCTACCCCTAAACCCAACCATCACAGGAGACAGTGTACAGCTTTACTCCCTGAAAAAACTCATCCTGTGGGATTTAGAAGCTTTTTGAAAAATGAGGACGTCACCAATGTCCTCATATTTCACCTGCTTTTCGTAATACCTGTGTCATACCTATGCCATTATACAGATTTGTGCACACATTTAACTTGGCACTGTTTTTGCACGCAAATCAGTACAAATATCCGTATGGATATCCATTATGTTAATGTATAAAATAAACCTGATTCTTTTATAATTGTGCTGCCATGCGGCTGTGGTGATAAAGATGGTATCTCTGTAATTCATTACAAACATGCACTGTTTTAAAAAACGTTTTAAACTTGTAAAACTCATTCTTGATGACATTTGATGATGATTGATGATCACAGAGCGCTGAACAGATCTTTTAATTCCAGTTGCTTTGCGCACGTCCTGTCTTGTTGATATGATTGGGAAGGGAAGGGAAACCGCACTTCTACATCACATTGCGGTGGGCCTCAAAATGGAAGAGATTTGGATCCTATTTTAATGTCAGGAAATTAAAAAAAAGATACTTATTGTCTTTATATCACCCCAATATTACTGTGGACACACTATACCTACACACAGTTCTGTCCAAACAGCGTACAAAAGATGATTTTCATCATAGGTGCCCTTTAAGTATAATAAAAATAATAATTGTAGAAAAATGAACAAACAGCACCATCTTTGTCACTGGCTAACCTCAATTAAAACAGTGTAAAAATTAAGTGGATTTGAAAAGCATCTGATTAAAAAATAAACCATATTTGTGTGCAGATTCTACCACATGAAACAGTGAGAAGAAGAAGCAGAAACTGCAGGGAAACAGAACGAAACATGTCAAAGCCAGAGTTGGAGATGAGAGGAGGAAAATATGAAGGCACTGACCTAAATTGCGCTTTTTATCATCTATGGCGATGAAGCGAATGCAGGGATTATTTGAGACGTACTTGGCCGCCCAAGGGACGTCGATCCGTGTGTCGGCTTTGTAGAAGAGTCCAAGTGCGTAGCGGGAAGAGTAGCTGACAGCCTCCAGCTTTCTCCTCTGATTCTCCCCCATCACTGCACAGACACACAAACACACAGCACAAGATGAAGCCTCTGGGCCTCAGTTAGTTCATGTCTCTCTTCTTTTCAGACAGATGCCAATGTTGGTGCTTGTGAAGAACGGGCCTGTAGCATTCACATCACACTGATCAAATGAGCTTCTTCGGAGCTCCTACAGCACAACGTTTGATAACGCACCTGGTTTAGAGTGACAAGAGCATGGAGATAGATGTGTGGCTGATGCGTAGGGTCTATAAAACACAAGCAACAAGCCCTTTTTGCAGATGAGAAGAGCCGTGCGAAGGCTGAAATGGACGCTGAGTGACACTTTAATGAGAATGCGCTGGATGGATTCGCTTGAGCATGTGGGACTCTTTTTTAGAAAAATGCTGTCCTTGTTTCCTGTCTGGAACATCTGTTATTTATTGGAAACAAGCAGTCACACTAAGGCCTGCTTTAGTTATTTAGGGCCCACAGGTACCGAGTGTAGTGGAGGTCAAAGGTCAACCCTTGTGGAATCAAATGCATATTTCTACTCAAAGACACCCCTGTTTCCAGTAAGGAAGAAAGCGTTTTCATGGACAACCGATAGAGACCTGATCAGCATTAGTCCATCGGAACAGTATCTTTCCCTGAAGCAACAAACAGATGTTTTATGAAAGTAATGAACACAATGCTATCTCATCATTTTCCTTTTGCACATGTGTGATTTCATTTCAAAGGGCAGTGTTGGTGTCAACAAGCTCGGCCCCCTCTCAGTGGCCCCAGTAAATCCGTATTCTGTTAAAAACCCCCATGAAATCAGTTTCCTTTCCTGTGTTGATGTAATACCTTTTGAAACAGGAAGTTTAGGTGGGACATATTGAAAAAAAGAGAGATCAGAATTGTGAATATTGAAATGACTGTTGTATTGAATCTGCTTTTAATGATTCCATTTTTTATCTCAGGAAGTAACTTAAAATACTAAAAAATACTAATGTGGGAGTCAAGACAAGAGAGATGTCTTTATCACAATACTCAACAACATTGCATGTCTCATATTTTTGCTAGTGAATTTTAAATGAGTATAACATAGCTGGGGCGACGCAGTGGTGCAGTAGGTAGTGCTGTCGCCTCACAGCAAGAAGGTTGCTGGTTCGAGCCTCGGCTGGGTCAGTTGGCGTTTCTGTGTGGAGTTTGCATGTTCTCCGGGTGCTCCGGTTTCCCCCACAGTCCAAAGACATGCGGTACAGGTAAATTGGGTAGGCTAAATTGTTCGTAGTGTATGAGTGTGAATGAGGGTGTATGGATGTTTCCCAGAGATGGGTTGCAGTTGGAAGGGCATCCGCTGCGTAAAACATGTGCTGGATAAGTTGCTGGTTTATTCCACTGTGGCGACCCCAGATAAAAATAAGGGACTAAGCCGAAAAGAAAATGAATGAATGAAATTGAAACATTTAATTTCAGATAGCTTTTTTGTAGATTAACAATACAACAAACAAATAAAAGGTTACATTAAATTTGACATGACAATCCCTAAACCATTCTCGAATGGGATGGCGGACCAATTTAAAAGTTACCATGGGCCAATTTTGGCCCACGAGCCCTAGTTTGGGCATCTCTGCTTTAGCATGTCCAGAAGTTCAACTTTTTGTGCGATGGTTAGCATCTTCCTCTGCCTTTTGGGTGCTACCATGGGTGCCTTTGATGGTGCAGAATGTTTCATCGACATAGTGGGGACAAAACCTGCAAACATACAGTACAGCACTTCAGAGTCACACTGCTAGCGATTGAAGATTTATGTCAATTTGGCAAGCTGAACACATTCTGTACTGTACAGGAGACACGGCACGGACAGGATGCAGAACACAATGCGCTGTAGAAAAAAAGCCAAATGGCACAAAAAAAAAATCAACGAAACTGCAAGGTGTGAACCATGTTATAGCGAGGGACCACTATCAAATTGCACAAAAAATGTCAAATTGCACAAAAAAAAATCTGCGAAACTGCAAAAAGTAAACCACGTTATAGCGAGAGACCACTTATTGCTCAATTATTTAACTCCTACAAAAAACAAGTCTTAAATGGTGTGCTTGAAATGGCTGCAATTGTTGGGGGCACCATAGTGAACAGAGAACGTGCGGTATACAAATTTAATTTTAAAACATATTTTGTGTGTAGCTTATCAGTGAACTAGATCTCTGTGTAGTAAATGCTGCTCCATCAGAACACACTGAGGTTTACTAAAACCGACTTAACTGACAAAACTCGCACATCCCCACAGGGATGTGTTCTCTCCCCACTGCTCTTCTCCCTGTACACCAACGACTGCACCGCAAAAGATCCCTCCATTAAGCTCTTGAAGTTTGCGGATGACACTACTATTATCGACCTCATCCGGAACGGTGACGAGTATGCATACAGACAGGAGGTGAAGCAACTGGCTTTATGGTGCAGAAACAACAACCTGGAGCTGAACACGCTTAAAACAGTGGAGATGATAGTGGACTTTAGGAGAAACCCCCTGCACTCCCCCCACTCACCATCATGAACAGCACTGTGGCTGCAGTAGAGTCATTCAGGTTCCTGGGCACCACCATCTCTCAGGATCTAAAGTGGGACATTCACATAGACTCTATTGTGAAGAAAGCCCAGCAGAGACTATACTTCCTTCGTCAGCTGAGGAAGTTCCACCTGCCACAGGAGCTGCTCGTACAGTTCTACTCACCTGTCATTCAATCCATCCTCTGGACTTCAAGAACCGTCTGGTTCAGCTCAGCTGCCAAAACCGACCTCGGTAGACTACAGCGAATAGTCCGGACTGCTGAACGAATCACTGGCACTACCATTCCTACACTTCAAGAACTGTACTCTTCCAGAGTGAGTAAAAGGGCTCGCAAAATCACTCTGGACGCCTCGCACCCAGCACACTACCTGTTCGAACTATTACCATCTGGTCGGCGCTACAGAGCACCAAGCACAAAAACAGCCAGACACAGGAAAAGTTTCTTTCCTTAGGCCATCTACCTCATTAAAAGTTAAATATTCTCCTACTGTGCAATAAACGTGCAATACATTCTCATACGCACTTGTACACAGCACCTTATAACAATACACAATGCAATACTTTCTCCATTCGCATTGGTACACAGCATCTTATAACCTGTATATTTACAACAAATCTGTACATACAATTCAACATCCAGATCTTTGACTAACTGCATCTCTGTTTAATGTTTATCGCCTTTTTCTTTTCTCATATTTAATTTTGTGTTGTCACTTGTCACTTTATGTACACTGGAAGCTTCTGTTGCCAAAACAAATTCCTTGTGTGTGTGAAGCACACTTGGCAATAAAACTGTTTCTAATTCTGATTCTTAACACTGTCAATTGCTGCTGTATTTTTTTTGTTGTCTCAAAGAACGCTTCAGCAACTGTTCGATTAGGAAGCAACCAACTGATGATGATGGAAAATGACAATAGAGGTGAATCGGTCATATGACTGTCCCCGGACATGTCCCTTTTATCACTGGCTGTGTCATTGTGAAACATCTGGGGGAGATTAGGAGCATGTAAATGTGCCCCTTGGTACAGAGACAATCTGCTGCAGCATCTGAGCGTAGAAAGCCTAGGGATAATGCAAACCCTGTCAGCTGAATCCATAAAGAGCCTTTCTTTTTTTCTCATGGTAATGGAATCTGGTTACAGAACACACCATTGTTAATCGGCATAAAAGATCTCGACGCGGGAAAGGTTATCTAATACATATATGAGAACGCTTTTTACCACATTAACCCATTTAAGTTGTCAGAAATCACTTTCAATAGAGCTGGACAATGAGTGCAGATGCACAGCAATGAATCATCCCTTTTCAAAAGGCGATGACTTCCATTTCAAGTAAAACGAGACCACCTATTTGTTTGTCTGAATGACTTCAGCTTAGCCACAACTATTGAGATGTTTTTAGAGCTGTGCTTTCAACAAAAAAGTACATGCTATGTATTTTCTGGCTGCTATAGTAAGGAAAGCTCTGAGTCATGGTATAAAGTGGATACTGTCCCACATTACCCACCCTCCCTCCCTGCAAGCTCAGATTGGCAGCGCAATTACCTCTGACAGGCTTGTACTGTGGGTCTTCTAGATTTCAGCTCAATCACATTCAGAGCTCACATACCGGCTGAACAGAGGGAAAGATCAAAGCATAGAATCTACATGCTGCTTTCTGTTGCTCACTTTATTAGGTACACCTTACCATACCTGGGTTGGACCCCTTTTGCCTTAGTTAGCACTAGTTAGCACTGTTGCCTCACAGCAAGAAGGTCCCTGGTTCGATTTCTGTGTGGAGTTTGCATGTTCTCCCTGTGTTCGTGTGGATTTTCTCTGGGTGCTCTAGTTTGCTCAACAATCCACAGACATGCACTTTAAGTTAATTGGGTGAACTAAATTGGCCGTAGTGAATGCATGTGTGTGAATGAGATAGGATGGGTTGCAGCTGGAAGGGCATCTGCCATATAAAATATATGAGTTATTGGCGGTGCATTCCGCTGTTGTGACCCCTAATAAATCAGGGACTAAGCCAAATGATAGTGATTGAGTGAGTGAGCGAAACACTGCCATTTTGTGAGAAAAGTCTTCGGTCATACACTACCTGACAGAAGTCTTGTTGCCTATCCAAGTTTTAGGAACAACAAATAACAACTTGACTTCTAGTTGATCATTTGGTATCAGAAGGGGCTTATAAAATAAAATAAAATATGATCATGCCTTGATTTTTAATTATTTATTAGGACAGTAAGGTCTCACTTTACTTAGACAAAAGTCTTGTCACTTAACAGAAATAATGTACAGTACAGAATATAAAGTCATGATGCAGTGGAAAAAGAAATAATATTGTATATGACACCCATGAGCTTGGAGGACTGCATCCATACATCTCTGCAATGACTCAAATAACTTATTAATGAAGCCATCTGAAATGACAAAGAAAGCGTTCTTGCAGGACTCCCAGAGTTCATCAAGATTTCATTGGAATCCTCTTCAATGCCTCCTCCTTCATTTTACCCCAGACATGCTCAATAATGTTCATGTCTTGTGACTGGGCTGGCCAATCCTGGAACACCTTGACCTTCTTTGCTTTCTGGAACTTTGATGTGGACGCTGAAGTATGAGAAGAAGCGCTACCCTGCTGAAGAATTTGCCCTCTCCTGTGGTTTGTAATGTAATGAGCAGCACAATTGTCTAGATACCTCAGGTTGTTGATGTTGCCATCCACTCTGCAGATCTCTCCCACACCGCCATACTGAATGTAACCCCAAACCATGATTTTTCCCTCACCAAACTTGACTGATTTCTGTCAGAATCTTGGGTCCATACGGGTTTCAATAGGTCTTCTGCAGTATTTGTGATGATTGGGATACAGTTCAACAGATGATTCATCTGAAAAATCTACCTTCTGCCACTTTTCTAAATGATCAACTAGAATTCAAGTTTTTATTTGTTGCTTTAAGAACTGGGATTGACGACAAGACTTTTGTCAGGTATTATAGACTGATGAACTTGTACATGGTTTGTCTTTAGGCATACCAAAACACCATAGGGCATATTTAAAAACATCACTACAAAAAAGGTCTTGCGAACCAACAATACATTTGAAAACATTTTTAAGGACAATGGTTTGTTCTGTGCTAAGAAGTAAAAGATGATGGAAATAGATTTTAACTGTACCGAAAAAACAAACATCCAACATTTAGATAGATGTAAATATGTGCTACTGTATGTGCTTTTCTATCCGTCACAAAATGAACAATGAAAATGAAGACAGCAAAGACAAAAAACTGCAGTTAAAAAAACAATGATTATAGAAATGTAGATATGTTTGCACAAGTTCTGCAATTCACTGAAATCATGTGAACAGATGAGGTCTTTCATACGTTACATCACTATGACTATGGTTTTAATGAACCCGCTATAAAATGCCCCGAGTTATTTAATTAATAATCTGTCTACATGCTTTCATAAACAACCTAAGAAATCTTGGAATGTCTTTTTAAGATTAAAAGCTGTTCACTTCAGCTACCAAATGTGAATAATACATAAAAGAAATTTGTATATACAGTCCAGTTAACAGATACTATATAATATTTTCAGTCCTATGATGTGTGGATTTTCCCTTTTAGCATCTTCATCAAGCATTATTCTGAAATGGTTCCATGAGTTTGCTTTAGATAGACTTGAAACGATATGCTGAATTATACATCCACCTGCACAGCTGATGTTCACCTGCTGGAATATTTATCCTATTTTTTTCTTTTGAAACTCCCCTCAGCCTATAGAGAGACAATGTATGCTTTTTACTTCAGTGAGTAATAAATTATTTGCAAAAATGTAATGTTTATGTTTTCCACATCTTTATAAAAGATGAATATCATTTGTCTGTTTATTCTGATGGTTTGCTTCCTTAATAGTAAGTAATGGCACTAATGTGCAACGAGAGTGCTAGTGAGCACTTCAGTAAAAATTTCCTCTTAGTTTAAACCAGAGGGATTTCATTTCATTTCACACATCTGTGATCTTTAGCCTCCTTCCCTGACACATCCTCCGGTCGAAAGACTAACAAATCCGCATGAGCAGAAATCTACCCAAACAGTTGAGCTCTTTCAATATCCTGAAGGAAAAAAAGCTCCTCACGTTGCTCTGTAAGTGAGCCCTGCATAGCCTCAGCGTGTGACATACCTTACACAAAACCAAATTCAATTTCAGGGCCATTTACACACAAACACACACACACGTGTATATATGGTTTACAAGGCATACTTTTTGTTTTATACAGTAAAAACCACTTATTTATATGGCATTACCCCACCCACACTTAAACCAAAGCTTCACAGGAAATCTGTGGCAAAATTTTTATTTCAAAGTCCCCAATAAGTATAATTTCGAAGCATTTTGAATTATAAGGACAAATGTGTGTCCTTGTAAACCATCTAAATAAGAGTACAACCAGGTCATACACGTCAATATGCAACTTAGTGTCCCCGTAAACCACATGAGCAAGTACACACATGCACGCTCGCATGCATATATATATATATATATATATATATATATATATATATATATATATATATATATATATATATATATATATATATATATATATATATAGTTTACAAGGACTCTCCATTGGCATAATTTTTGTTTTATACAGTAAAAACCACTTATTTATATGGCATTACCCCACCCACACAATAAACCAAAGTCTCACAGGAAATCTGTGACAAAATTTGAATTTCAAAGTCCTCAATAAGTAGAATTTCTAAGTGTTTTGAATTATGAGGACAAATGCATGTCCTTTTAAACCATCTAAATAGCGTGCAACTAGGTCAAACCCATGGAATTTTACAACTTAGTGTCCTCGTAAATCACGAGCAAGTACACACATGCACGCTTGCATGCATATAGTTACAGTTGAAGTCAGAAATATTAGCCCCCCTTTAATTTTTTTATATTTCGCAAATTATGTTTAACAGAGCAAGGGAATTTTCACAGTATTTCTGATAATATTTTTTCTTATGGAGAAAGTCTTATTTGTTTTATTTCGGCTAGAATAAAAGCAGTTTTTAATTTTTTAAAACCCATTTTAAGGTCAAAATTATTAGCCCCTTTAAGCTTTGTATTTTTTTAATAGTCTACAGAACAAACCACTGTTATATAATAACTTGCCTAATTACCCTAACCTGCCTAGTTAACCTAATTATCCTAGTTAAGCCTTTAAATGTCACTTTAAGCTGTATAGAAGTGTCTTGAAAAATAACTAGTAAAATATTATTTACTGTCATCATGGCAAAGATAAAATAAATCAGTTATTAGAAATGAGTTATTAAAACTATTATGTTTAGAAGTGTGTTGAAAATTTTTTCTCTCCGTTAAACAGAAATTGGGGGAAAAAATAAACAGGGGGGCTAATAAATCAGGGGGTTGAAAAATTCTGATTGCAACTTTATATATATATACTGTATATATCTATATATAGTTTACAAGGACTCTCCATTTGCATTATTTTTGTTTTAAACAGTAAAAAACACTTATTTATATGGCATTACCCCACCCACACAATAAACCAAAGCCTCACAGAAAATATGTGGCAAAATTTGAATTTCAAAGTCCCCAATAAGTATAATTTCGAAGCATTTTGAATTATAAGGACAAATGTGTGTCCTTGTAAACCATCTAAATAAGAGTACAACCAGGTCATTCATGTCAATGTGCAACTTAGTGTCCTCGTAAACCACATGAGCAAGTACACACATGCACGCTTACATGCATATATACAGTTTACAAGGACTCTCCATTGGCAGAATTTGTTTTATACAGTAAAAACCACTTATTTATACAGCATTACCCAACCCACACAACAAACCAATGTCTCACAAGACATTTGGGGCAAAATTTGAATTTCAAAGTCCCCAATAAGTATAATTTTGAAGAGTTTTGAATTATGAGTACAAATGCATGTTCTTGTAAACCTCTAAATAGACTGCAACTAGGTCATGCCCATGTCATTTTACAACTTAGTTTCCTGGTAAACCACATGAGCAAGTACACACATGCACACTTGCATGCATATATATATATAGTTTACAAGGACTCTCCATTGGCATCATTTTTTGTTTTATACAGTAAAAACACTTATTTATATGGCATTACCCCACTCACACAATAAACCAGTCTCACAGGAAATCTGTGGCCAAATTTTAATTTCAAAGTCCTCAATAAGAATAATTTCTAAGCGTTTTGAATTAAGAGGACAAATGTGTGTCCTTGCAAACCATCTAAATAGAGTACAAACAGGTCATACACGTCATTATGCAATTTGGTGTCCTCATAAACCACATGAGCAAGCGCACACACACACACACGGACACATACATATGGTTTACAAGGACTCACCATTGGTTTAATTTTTGTTTTATACAGTAAAAACACTTATTTATATGGCATTACTCCACCCCTACCCCTAACCCAAGCCTCACAGGAAATCTGTGGCCAAATTTGAATTTCAAAGTCCTCAATAAGTATAATTTCAAAGCATTTTGAATTATGAAGACAAATGTATGTCCTTGTAAACCATTTATTGTTTTATACAGTAAAAACCATTTATTGGTTGTAAGCAAGTACACACACATACATAGACACACACGTGCACCTGATATCCTCTTTCTCTTCAGACACTTGTCACCACTTTAAAGTCTGCTTAACATCTGTCTAGACATTATAAAATGCCAATCCTTGTGAGCAGGACAGAGCAGAGGGGTTACACCGGGTACATTCACAAACTGAGTGTTTAGCAACTGTATTTTCAGATGTAACAGCTGTACATATAACAGCTTACAGGAGCAGCTCAAATACAGTATGAATGAATAACTAAAGTGAGGTTGAATTTATCTTCCTGTTTAACTACAGTATATTGATTGTAAGAGATGCATTTACAATACAAATGTTGTTGACAGTATAATAGCTTTCATGTTGTGGGCAGATCAATGGCTGACATGTGTGCTATTTTATGCTGAGCCCCAAAAGTAGTTTATTTTAAAAACAGCATTTCTGTGATGTACTGAAATTGTTTTAGATTGATAAATCTTCGTACCTGACTAAGTTTTTGTCCAGTTATTCTTCTGCTTTGACAGACTTTGCTCTGTAAAGCACTATAGGAATAAAGGTGACAAGACTTGAGTTTGCAAATTAACTTGATGATCAAACATTGCAATGTACAACATAAAAACGTTGCTCATTTTGAGATTTCATATTTGACAGTGTAAATTTTTTATTTATATTTTAAATAAAAAATTTAAGGGAAAGAAGCATTTTGGCCATATATTCACATGACAACAACACTTCAGTGGCCTGAAAATGCAAACTGGTTTAAAAAAAAAAAACAGTTTTAGACTGGACAAAAACAATATCATTTATTCTCTGCTTTTACAAATCTGTGAGAACAGGGATTATTTTGATCATCAGTACGTTGTTGGCATGTAAATGTACCCAAAAGTAAATATAAAATACAGTGACTTCCATAATGCTGGAAAGATTTATCTCAACATTGTTTAATTAAGTGCAGCAACAGACTGCAGCATTTGTGCTGCTCATGCAAAGTTTAAAAGAAAATATCCAGGAATGGTCACAAAATTGTCACTTTAGATGTCAACAGTGAGGTTTGTTAGTCAGTGGTTTTAGGTAAGCTACAGTATATAAGGTTTTTACGTAAATTATTACTTTTCTGTTTGGCCAACAAAAAAACTGAGCCTGGTTTCCCCTAAAGTTTAGTCAAGTTTAGTCATTTTTGATTTCCTTGCCACTGTCGCCTGGGGCCATTGGAGCTAATCTTCAGTGAATCATCCTTTAACAGTGACATTCATATTAAAGGTGCAGTATGTAAGTTTGACACCCAGTGGTTGAACTAGGTATTGCACTCCTGGATCATAATAAAAGTACGCTAGGATGCCAGATTGTGTACAGGAGTGAGTGATTTAAACTGTGTTCTAAATAAAAGCAACGACACGCGATAGAGGGAATATTTTCCATATTTAACGGAGTTTTTGTCCTAACCAACACCTCGAATTGATATATTAGAAATGGCTTCTATTTCTCACAGCTGAACAACAAAAACCTATGACAGCTAGATCACCTCAGGTAAGCCTTGTGTGCTTTATTCTGTGCTAAATGCTAACAATGCTAGTTTGAATGCATTTTACATGGCATTTGTTGCCATATACTGAAAGCAGAAAGTTCACCTCAGATCTTGAAAATACAATAAACCGTCTGAAATTGAACTTTAGAACTAAACACATATGAGTGATTCAGCATCTACATTGATGTTAAAGTGGGTTAACATGTATTAAATAGATTCTAAACCTTACCGTTTCGTGAGCGAGTGCATATTCTGTGCTTCTGAAAGGCTGTGTTTACATTTCTGCCGTGTCTCGTCAGGTGCAAACAGCCAAATAGCTGATCACTGCCTCTCTCGTCACAGCGTGTTGTTAGGACACGCGGTTACAATGTAACCTGCTCACCTAATGCTTACGTTCGTAATATTTATGTAATTTGCTAATTAATAACCTCATGTGGAACTGCATCTGTCTCCCATACTGTTCTTTTTGGTCACGGACGCATGCTTTCAAGAGTCTTACTGAATGAATGAAATACGCTGTTTTCCAACAAGGCAACCCAGGGTGCTGACATATAATTGGCTAAACTGGCATCGTGCATATGAAATTTATCTAAACAAAGACAGAGTTCCGGCACGGAAAACCCATTTTCAAAGCAGAATATCTGACTTCAGCATTGTTTTTCAGTTAAACAAGTATGTTCACTTGGGATGTTTCTTAAATATCTGCAACATATTATGGTATTTTTTTGCTTTAGAAGAGTCAAAAACTTACATACAGCACCTTTAAACTGAAGCGAATCGGTTCTATTCTTACTAGAACTACACCAGCATTCAACCACTACTCTGCTGCCTGCCTGAAATGTGGAATACGTTACACAAACTGAAATATTGTTTTGAATGTTAATCCTTTTTACCACTTGTAAAGTTGCTTTGACACAATCTACATTGTATAAAGCGTTATAGAAATAAAAGTGACATTAATTATAGTCCCATTCATTTTAGAAAATGGTCATTCAATAACCAAAATCTGTGTAAACATAACCATATCATATTTAGCACTCTAAACATAGCACATTTTGCTACTATGGGGCTATTGGGGCAGTTGTGGCCTAATGGTTAGGGAGTTGTACTTGCAGGTTGGAGGATCGATTCCCAGTCCCGCCAGGAACTGAAATCTGTGGGTGAACATAACCATATTTATGTTCATATTCATTAGGGATGGGCATTTCTGACCATTCTTCATTTCGATTAATCCACAGGTTGGACAAACGAGTACTCGATTAATCGGGGCGGGGCTTAATCAAGAGGCGGGGCGTATGTGCGTCATAGGGGCGGGGCTTAATCAAGAGGCGGGGCGTGTGTGCCTCATAGCGACAATTAAATAACATTCAATTATTATATATATATATATATATATATATATATATATATATATATATATATATATATATATATATATATATATATATATATATATATAAAGCCCTGTTAAAAATGTTGTTGATAAAACTATGACAGGATTCAGAAAACAATTAAATAAACGCTGTTGGGTTATTAAAAATCACCATCAATATTGGTTAACACAGTAAACATTTAAAGAAGTGTAACAAGTGGCGTATTTAGGCATGGGCAATATGGTCGATGCCCATAGCGGCATCTGGGTGGCACGGGGAGACGGTGCGAAAAAAACGAGCCCCATTACAAGCTTTGAGTTACGATTTACTTTATGCAAGTGTATTAATTTAAAGTAGTAATCCCAGAATAAAGACGTTAGAGGCCATTCACATTTGGCGTATTTTGCATGTGCAAGTTTGTTATTGTCTATGTGCAACCGAAAAAACGGTGGTGAAAGCAAACTGATGCATGCATGCGTGCAGAATACCATTCCCGCGCGCCTCACGCACTGCTCTGCACCCGGTGTGAATAGGCCTACTGGTTGTTTAGGCTACATGCACGCCGGTAAAATACACGCCGTTTATGTACTGTGAAACCGGAGTAACTTTAATGCAGAGGTGTCGGCGCGCAGCGAGCTTTGCAAGTCGACAAAACTAAAGTTATTATATGATGATGATCTTATTTTGACTATATGGCTATGAAGCAGAAAGCAGAGATGATGAATCAGGGAGGTAAGACTTAACATTAATTCTCAGCCATGAGTCGGGTCTAAGACTACAGATAATTACATAAAATATATATTCTTTGTATTCTATAGAATTTACTTTAATATTCAAGCAAAAGATTTTTTGCGATCTTAGCTTCTTATCACTCCAGCTGTGTCTACATTTTTTCCAGTTACATTTTGGATTGATTTCTGTTATTTATTTAGAATAATAATTGTACAATAATAATAATAATAATAATAATAATAATAATTTTATTTCTAAGTACATTTCTAAAAGCAGGTGGTTCGCCCAGGGTGCCATTCGAACCGCCACTGACGTGAAGCATGTAGGTTTTCTACATGAGGCATTGTAAATAAAATTAATCATAAAGCCTAGAGACACAATATGAAAATATTATATTACAAATTGTGTTTATCTACACAAAATGCATGTGAGCTTGAACTGCATGCAAAACAGAAAGTGGATGCGGTGCGCAGGGCGCTTTAAAACAACGGCAACTGAAGCCGCGCAGAAAAAAGAAACCAAAGTTATTTTACAGTATTATCCCCTTCAATATGTGTCTTATTATTACTATAAATATTTTGGATCCGTTTTTAAAACTATAATCTACCTTTTTCTATATTGTTGACAACAACAATAAAAACACATGATGCTCTGCATTTCAGTTATTTTATTCCACTGACATTTTAACCAAAACAATATTTTACTTCAGCAGCATCACAACAGATGTGGATCAAAAAGGTTTTTTTTTTTTGTAAAAGGTTTGCAAAAATAAAGTTTCACCAAAACTTAACCAAACGGCTGTTAAGTAGCACAGTGATGCGCGGAGGGCGGTATAGGCTATCCGCGGGCGCTGCAGATAATCCGCGGGTCGGGTAATAAAAAAATACATTATGATTAATTGGGGGAGGGTCATAGCAGTTGACCAGCAAAAAACAGAGAGTGGACTTCGCAGAATGAGAAGATGAGACGCCCAAGCAAGGTGCAAAGAAAAAGACCAAGTAAACATAACATAGCCTATAAACATAACATAACATAGCTGCTGTTTAGGCTGAAGTGACACCGTTTTTGTTATCTTTTTCTATATGTAAAAGCTGAATCTGCTGTTAATAACGAACGATCCACAGTAACCTATCATCATGCTTAAAACAAAGAATTAGAATTATTAAAGTGTCGATCGGGTGCGGGCTCGGGAGTGGATATATATATCCAAATATAAAATAAAATAAAATGTGAGGGCGGGTGGCGAGCGGAGGATTAGAATGAAGGAGCGGATTTGGGTGACATTTCAGCTGATCCGCGCATCTCTAGCACATAGCCTAACTAAAATTAGAAGCTAGCATAATTTGGCTGCGTAACCTTAAAATAAAAATAGCCTGAATATTTTTTACCACATCTATAAAACTTAAAGATTGGGTAAAATAACATTTCTTTCAAAGCGATCAGTCAGTGGAGGTAAATAAAATAAAGCCGGACTCATTTAACTATGCTGCTTAAACCTAAAACAAAAACAGCCTGAATATTTTATCATGCATGGCTAATAAAACTTAACACAAGGAAGGACTACATGTTTTTTTCAAAAAGATCAGTCGATCTACATGCTCCGATGAAAGCCGAGTGCGAAGTTTATTTTCAATTGGACGGCGGTGGAAAAAAGGCGCTCAAAAGGCAGAGAAGTTGCAGGAACAGCCAGGTACCACTGGGCAAAGGTGCTTAGCCTTGCAGACCGAGACTCATTTACTTGCACCACAATAAAGGATCCGGGTTTAGAGAGATGCATGGCTCCATGAAGTAGCTTTCGATTTTGGTGTCATCCGGTGAAACATCATCACTCGTGCAATAGGCTAGTCCTCGCCGAAAAGATTGTCTGACACGGCGCGCACATGGCAGCTGAAAGCATCACACACCAGACGCGCACATTCGCATGGTATTTAAAATGAAACTATTCAGATGGCGCTCTGTGACGCGGCAGTAATATGAAATGTCCTGAGTCGTGGCTGGGCACCGCTGTGTACCCTGAAACATATGTTTAGAATTCTGAAATGCGCTGCGTGGCGCGACGCGGCGCTTCTGGTGTGTGACCCCCAATACTCCATCTGCGCTCAGGTCTCTCTGGACCGCATCTCCCTGCAGCCATAACCAATCAAATATCAAACTACCGCCTAAATACCAGCATAACCAATCAGAAAGATTTAAAGTAATTTAATTTTAGAGCCAATCGATCATCGTTTTCATGCTCGATCGTCGCTGATGCGTTCGATTAATCGATTAATCGAATGATCGTGCACATCCCTAATATTCATCAGAGAGTAAATGAAACCACACTCTCTCCAACTTCGATACCCAGCTTAGGTGCCCTTGAGTAAGGCACCCAACCACCAATTGCTCCCTGGGCGCTAGAAGGAATAGCCGCCCACTGCTCCGGTGTGTATGTATACTCTCACTTCTCACTCGTGTCTGCACTTGAATGGGTCAAAAACAGAGGATCAGGTTCGAGTATGGGGATTTCAAGCAATCATACTTGACAATACTCACTTCACTTCAAATACAGTACAGCTGAAAAAATAGGGGTCTGAAAATATGTTTTCGAAAACCTTTTAATCTCACCAAGACTGCATTTATTTGATCACAAATTAAGTAAACATTGTGAAATACTGATACTGTGAAAATTTAATTTACACTGTTGTTTAATATTTAGTGAAGATTTCAAACAAACAATGTTCAAAAGCACATAATTTTAAACAAAACTATTAAAGGAATATCTTACATAAACATGAAAAATCTGGGTCACACTTTATTTTGATGGTCCGTTTGTTGAATTTAAGTGACATTGCTTCTACATGCCAACTAATTCTCATTAGATTATAAGTAGACTGTTGCGGTTAGGGTTAGTGTAAGTTGACATGTACTTGCAAAGTTTCTTATAGTCAGGTAAATGTCTGTTGAAGGAGCAGTATTAGCAGATATTAAGCAGACAGTCTGCTAATACTTAAATGGACCATCAAAATGAAGTGTTACCAAAATCTGTCATCATTTACTCATCCTTCACCTGTTTCTGAGCTTCTTTCTTCTCTAAACACAAATATAAAGTTCTGTCATGAAACTCTATTTGCGTGTGCAGACTGATAGGTCACCCTCCTCCACACTTGTGTATAGATCTGCTACAGGGTTACATGTATGTCATGTTTGTGAATATACTGGTAGTAGCACGTCTCTGTACTTGCTCTGCGACAAGCATCAAAGCAGCAGCAGCGGCATAGCAGATCTATGCCGTCAAGATCAAGCACATCAACATCGCCATATAGATATTCATTACCATATTAAAAATCTTAGAGAGTTTTCAGGACAGAAAAGAAGATATTTCGAAGAAAGCTGGAAGCTGTTGACTTCCATAGTATCTGTTTGTCCTACTATGGAGGTCAACGATGACATGTTTTCAGTTTTCTTCAAAATATATATTTTTTTGGTGTTAAAAAAAAGAAAGAAACTCATAAAGTAGTATATAGTGAGAACATTTTCATTTTTGGGTGAACTCTCCCTTTAATTTCTTTACAAAACAAACCATAACACAAAACAATTAAACAGTGTTGTAGATAAAACAAAGCAAAGGGAAAACACAGCAACCACTGCCTGATTTAACATTTAGCACATTTGAAAACACATTCAAACCTGGATTTCAAGTTACTTCCAGTAAATACCAAGGCATCATAAGCTGCCTGCAAATTACCCATCACCTGACTGTGCGCGTTTTGCTCGTCTAACTTGAAAAAGCAAACTGTCTACAGCAGGAACTCAAGGCTAGGCATTGACACGTGTTTGGCTGTGAGAGTGACTACATTAGTATCTGCGAGCGTGTGTGCGTGCAGCTCTGGGACACGAAGGTTAACATTTTCCAGTTGGCC
The DNA here is from genome assembly GCA_903798195.1 of Danio kyathit. NCBI lineage: Eukaryota > Metazoa > Chordata > Actinopteri > Cypriniformes > Danionidae > Danio > Danio kyathit. The sequence continues at coordinate 19,632,699 of LR812530.1, read as the reverse complement.
GCTCGGGGGCATGTGCTGAACCCTGCACTTGCGGCCCCTGAAACTCAGCATGTTGACTGAGCGATTCTTAATCAATACAGTCTTACAATTTACTGTAAAACTGGCCTTGTTTTAATGGTAAAATACTGTGAAAATGCTAGAGTAAAAAAGTTCCATGGTTAGTATACAAGTTTTTAATACTGTATATAAGGTGAATAAACATAAATTGACTTTCCCAACATTCCCTGCATAACACTTCACTTTTTAACATTCACGTTCCAGTTCTTCTCTTTGTACATTACTATGGTTCCTTTTACTTCTTTCCTCATCAATTATGTACATTAGAATTTAATGTAATATCTAATGCTAATAAACAATTTTATTCCATTACTTTAGTGTCATGTGTGTTACCATGATTGTGTTTAGCTGTTGTGTGAATGACACAGAACACTTTCTATATATTAGTTTGCAGTGTTGGGGGTAATGCGTTTTAGGTAATGTGTTTTATGTAATAATATTACTTTTCTAAAGTAACTAATAAAGTATGCATTACTTTTAAAAATAAATAATATTATTTGAGTTACTTTTAGAAAAATGCAATGCGAGTATTGCAGAATAAAAATTAGCTTAGCCAGGTTGAATCACACACTCAATGAGAGAGCATGCTGCGAGGGAACAAACAGTCGGCTCACACTCATCATCATCATCAGGTCTCTTTTTCACAGCAGATGAGTCAGTGTACTGTTCTATGAAGTAAATAACTCAGGATATTGGTTTATTTTTTCTCAGTTCACGTTCTCCAGGTAAAACAATTAATTCAACTAAATTAAAAAAAAATGGTTATTGATTTTATTGTTGAGGAGGTGCAGTTACTGTCTACTAGGGCTGCTCGATTATGGGAAAAATCTTAATCAGGATTATTTAAAACAACATACAGTTGAAGTCAAAATTATTTGCCCTCCTGTGAATTTTTTTAAAATAAATATTTCCCAAATGATGTTTAACAGAGAAAGGAATATTTCACAATATTTCCTATAATATTTTTTCTTTTGGATAAAGTCTTATTTGTTTTATTTTGGCTAGAATAAAAGCAGGTTCAAATATTTTTAAGCCTATTTTAAGATTAATATTATTAGCCCCTTTAACCAATATATTGTTTGATTGTCTGCAGAAGAAACTACTGTTATACAATGACTTGCTTAATTACCCTAATTAAGCCATTGAATTGCATTTTAAGCTGAATACTAGTATCTTGAAAAATATGTAGTACAATATTATGTACTGTCATCAGCAAAGATAAAAGAAATAAGTTATTAGAAATGAGTTATTAAAACTATTATGCTTAGAAATGTGTTGAGAAAAAATCTTCTTTCCATTAAACAGAAATTGGGGAAAAACAAAGGGCTGCTAATAATTCTGGCTTCAACTGTATATATACAGTTATTTTCCTCCCTGTAAATAAGGAAAGGGAAATAAACACAATAGAATAAAAACATGAAACAAACTGTGCTTTAAGCATCTTCACTGCAAGAAAAAAAATAATAATTATAGCTACAAAAGTCCTTCAGTCAAGAGCAGTGAGTGATTTTGTCCTTTTGTTGTTTGATTGATAATGATAAAAACAACAGCAGGAATATTACGCACTGTCACTTTAAGAGCAGTATGGTTCTGATTTATGGTTTCACTTTCACATGTCTTTTGATTCTCAACTCGTTTGTTTATTACATAAATGAGGGTTAATATAAATAATCACTAAACACTGCGTTTTGACACAAATTTGCATGTATTTGACCATTAAAGCTTTCACATTAAGGCCTAATCCCAATTCTACCCCTTAGCCCTTCCACTTACCCCTACCCCTCGTTTTGCGCGTTCCCGTGAAGGGGTAGGGGTGTCCCAATTCTCTTTAGCTTGAGTGCATAGGGCTAAGGGAAAGGGGTAGATACCCCTTCGAACAAAGATTTATCAGAACCACACTCGAAACCAAGTGGTAAGAAAATTTCCCAGAATACACCAGTCACAACGGCAGGATAGTTGCACCCGGAAGTAAGAAGATCCACAAATTTGTATTTTTGGTCATTATTACGAATTTTTACAACAAACAAACAAATGTGTTTTATTGTATTCATAACCGCGTTCGTGTTTACCGTCATGCTTTAAAAAAAAACGCTAAAATAAAAACCGCTAAATTTCGCTACTATAATCCATAATCATAACTCCTGTATAGCAGTCCCACAACATTCTGACACTCGTGACACTCCCTGTCAGAAAAGTCTAGTGGCTGGGAATGAGCTTTTTACAGTGTCTGCTATAATGTTAATGTTGTTTTTGGTGTGTTTAGATAGATGAATATGACCAGGGTGTAAATGCACAGTATAGTTACGATCTTATTGCCACATTAGATCGTTATGATAACATAATATATGCCTTCAGTGATTTCCTGAAGAAAAATACCAAAAAATAACACAACTGGAATAACTACAGCAGTCGCGATCGTCTGATCTCATATGAAGCAAGAGATCGCGATGACATATGATGACGTGTGCAGGTGCTGTAGTGCTGTCCCAATTCTTAGGGATACATTTTGAAGCCCTTCCCCTTCACACTCGGTTTTAAGGGCCAAGGGAAAGGCGAAGGGGTAGGGGTACAAAAATAGAATTGGGATTGGGCCTAAGATGACTTTAGATGTGTGTGCTCTGCTTGTCTCTGAGGCTGAGCGCATACACACAACAGCATGCGATCTCTTTCACGCTTTTAAAAACATGAACGATTTGAATGTACATCAATGAATGATGCGCATCCCATGCTGCAAAAGTTACATTACAGTACATGATTTTAGTAATTTTCATGTGAAACTGAGCTTTGCAGAGCAACAAATGTGTACAACTGGAAAGGGGGCGATAAATGATGGAATAATCGTTTTATCTCAATTAATGTTTTTTCATAATCGTTAGAAGCCAAAATCGAAATCGATATCGAAACTGAATTTCGATTAATTGCACAACCCCACTGTCTACTGTAGAAGCAACTACTGTTTTGTAATACGGTAAGATTTTTTCTCTTTTGGGAAACTATTTACACATTTGTTAAGGCCACGTGAAGCAATTTATCCAATGTATAAAGCTCAAAGATTTACTTTTCTGTTCATTTTGTTATTAAACATTTTAAAGGTTTAAAATCTGTTTTTGCCTTAATTTAAATTATTTCATGTTTGTAGCCTACTCTTAACTAATAACACAAAATGTAGAAAAGTAGCAAACACATTACTTTACATGCTTTCATTAATCTGTATATACAGCATGTATAGCTCTGGGTTCAGAAAGTTCTCAAAATATAATTTTATCTTACATTTTTTTATTTTTAGGACATTGAAGGTGTAGGTTCTATAGGTGGTTGTTAAATGTAGAGCTTCTCTATAAGAAAGGTGAAAAACACCTCCAAGTTCCGAAAGAGATCAAACCTCACCCAGGCAAGGAAAAGTAACACAAAAGTAACTCAAAAGTAAATTAACGCATTACTTTCCATAAAAAATAACTACAGTAAGTAACATAATTAGTTACTTTTTTGGGGAGAGAAACTCAATATTGTAATGCACTACTTTCAAAAGTAACTTTCCCCAACACTTTTAGTTTGTATCTCTGCTTGTGGGTAAGCTAATTGAGATCAGCTTTGGTTCATCACATCTTTCTCATTACCACATGCTTTTGGTGGTTCTTTGTCTGTGTAACAAAGGTAAAGTGTGTAGATGTTCGAAAATTTATAAATTAATGAATTACAGTAGTTTGCCAAAAAATAAAGTGTTTAATATTTTATTATTTTTAACTGTAAAATACTGGCGACCACAGGTGCCTTTTTTTATCATACATGGTTTTTTGAATGGTTTAGGTCATACTTAGCAAACCGTTACCAATTTGTGAATATTAATGGACAGCTTTCCCAAGTCAGGCCAGTAAAGTACGGGGTCCCTCAGGGATCAGTTTTAGGCCCCTTGCTGTTAACAATATACATGCTTCCCCTGGGGGACATTATTAGAAAACACAGGATCAGCTTTCATTGCTATGCAGACGATACTCAATTATACATTTCAACTAAACCTAATGAGATGTCTGAACTGTCTAAGCTAACCAAGTGTATCAAAGATGTTAAAGACTGGATGACCAACAATTTTCTTCTCTTAAACTCAGACAAAACAGAATTATTACTTTTTGTGCCTAAATCCTGTACACAGCAGTTCTCACAACTGGACCTGCAACTAAAGGGATACAAAGTTAGCGTTAGCTCTACTATAAAAGATCTGGGTGTCATATTAGACAGCAATTTAACTTTCAAAAATCATATATCCCATTTTACAAAAACTGCTTTCTTTCATCTGAGAAATATTGCTAAATTGCTAAGTATGCTATCCATATCAGATGCAGAAAAGCTAGTTCATGCTTTCATGACTTCTAGGCTGGACTACTGTAATGCTCTGTTTGCTGGTTGCCCAGCATCCTCTATTAACAAACTCCAGCTAGTGCAAAATGCAGCTGCCAGAGTTCTTACCAGATCTAGAAAATATGATCATATCACCCCAATTTTATCCTCCTTACACTGGCTGCCTGTTAAGTTTCGTATTGAATTTAAAATATTACTCCTTACCTATAAAGCTTTAAATAATCTAGCTCCTGTTTATCTAACCAACCTCCTGTCTCGCTACAACCCAACCCGCTCTTTACGATCTCAAAACTCAGGGCTTCTGGTAGTACCTAGAATATCAAAGTCGAGTAAAGGAGGCAGAGCCTTCTCATTTATGGCCCCTAAACTCTGGAATAGCCTTCCTGATAATATCCGAGGCTCAGACACACTCTCGCTCTTCAAAACTAGATTAAAGACCTATCTTTTTAGCAAAGCATACACTCAGTGCAGTACATAGCGCTATGACGCATGATGTGCCCCACACATGATTTTGGTTCTCGTTTATATACACTATGAACAGCAGCTACGCTAATTATTCTCCTTATTCTGTATTTCCACCTGGGGGAACTCATCTCGAGGCCCTCAGACTATGCAGTGCCACTGACGCGATCCGAGACCAGCGACGAGATGATCCCAAGGTTTTCTGGACCAGGCCGTATCCTGAGCAGCTGCTGTGGTGGTCATCATGGAGTGATAGCATGACTGACTCCTGTGATGCTCCAAGGACAGACGAGTCTTCGCTGAGGTCCAGCTTCCTGCGCCTAGACTGCAGCTCTGCACAAGACGTTTGGCCATAGGGGAAATGATCATGCCCAACTGAGCCAGGTTTCTCTCGAGGTTTTTTAAAATCTTCGCTTTCGCCAATTGGTGAAGTTTTTTCCTCGCCGCTGTCGCCACTGGCTTGCATGGTTCGGGATCTGTAGAGCTGCGCATCGATAGATTTGCTCTTCAGTGTTTGGACTCTCAGTAGTGATTATTAACCCACACTGAACTGAGCTAAACTGAACTGAACTTAATCTCTGAAAACTGAACTGACACTGTTTCAATTCATTATAATCTTCCATGTGAAGCTGCTTTGACACAATCTACATTGTATAAGCGCTATACAAATAAAGATTAATTGAATTGAATACAGAATTTTTACAGATTGTTTTTACAGTGTATGTGTATGCAAAGTGATTACACTCACATATTTTAAGCCAAAAAATAACTTAGCTACCAATGACAAGGTGAAACTTGAAAATGTTATATTATTTTATAACACAGGCTCATTGGAAATACATGCTTCAGCCTACTGTATATCTTTCTGAAACTGCAAATATCCTTCAACGTATTTAAACATATGCAGTTTCTAGCTACAATTAATGCTACACGGCAGAACGATGGCCACAGCTTTTGTTACTTTTCACACTAATGATATTTACAGGGAGATACTATAAATCACAATACAGAATTGCTTTTGAGTTAGAATCGGCATAGTTCCACAAAAGAGATACAATCAAGGTAAAACTAGGGCTAGGCGATATTGCAAAACAAATGATCAGGATATCATGTTTTATATCATTAGGTATAGATAATTATTGATTATTTTTTAACAATACATTTAGGAATATCAGTTTTTTATTTTTATTTAACCACTTTATTTTCATTTACCGGCGGTTCATTCCGCTGTGGCGATCCCAGATTAATAAAGGGACTAAGTCGAAAAGAAAATGAATGAATGAATGAATTTTTATTTACCAACATTACTAAGGCAAATAGTTTTAATAGTCAAAAACAAAAAGATTTAAACAAAATATCTCATCTCATTATTATAAAATAAACATAAGTGTTAAAGAGACTCTTAAACTTGATAAATAAAATGTTACAAAGTGTGTGCAATGGTAAAGCATAAATACTGAATAATCAAAGCAAACGTTAAGGTAGATCAACAGCTGTAAGATGTGAATAATAATGATACAGTAAACCTCAAATTCAAACAAATGATAATCAGATCTGAGCTTTCAAGTAAAGGAACCAACCATCATTTCCCTTCGGGAGGGAAACTTCAATGCTATGTGGAAACTTCCACTATGGGATTTGACTGTATTACTTAGCTGGACATGACGGCACGCCTCCCCTGAGAGCGCGCCCAGCTGATGCTGAGCTGTCTGAGAGAGTTCGACAGAGAAACTGTGGTCCCACTGATATTATTTGAGAGGCTCCTGGAGCATATGGCATTCGTAGCCATTGTCTTGCCGCTCGGGTGCTCCATATGAGACCACTTCAGCATTTGCTTCACGATCGGTCCCAAGACGCAAATGGTGCGGGAGCGCGCACCAGGTGACTGTCACTCCGCTGTGTTGCTGCGCCCTCAGCCTCTGGACGGACCCTGCATTTCTACAGGCCTGTGTGCCTTTAGAACAAGTGTCCAGGCATGTCATTGTTTCGACAGATGCTTCCAGTTGCGCTGGGGGGCAGTGTGGTGGGGCATGCAGCTGTGGGTCTGTGGTAGGAACCTGGTTGCATTGGCATTTTAACCGCCTGAAGCTGTTTGCAGTGTATCTCGCACTGCGCTGTTTTTTACCAGTGCTAGAGGGGAAACACGTGCTGGTCCAGAGGGGCAGCACAGCAACGTTGGCATATATCAACCGCACGGGGGGTATCCGCTTTCGCCGCATGTCTCAGCTCACTCGCTGTCTGCTCCCCCGGAGTCATACGTGGCGGAATCGCTGCATCCCATTCTTTTTTCACAGCTGAGCTCAACCGTGCAGCCGATGCGCTCTTACGGCAGTTTCGACTCCACCCCCGACAGACCAGCTATTATGAGCTGCACCTTTCTCTCTAACATAAAGATACGTGCGCTTTCTCGCTTTGTCAGTTAAGTTCCCCACTTGGCGAACCCTGCAGAGTTCCACTGGCTACACAGCTGGCCTCGGGTTGTGCGTAATACGCATTTCTCCAGTGAGCCTACTCGCACAGATACTCTGTAAAGTCAGGGAGGGCGAGGAACAGATCTATGTATTGTGCCTCTCTGGCTCAATCGGACCTGTATTTCAGCTCTCTCCTCGTGATGGCCCCTCCCTGGCACATCCCCTGGAAGAAGCTTTTTGTCTGGGACAGGCACAGTTTGGCACCCGTGCCCAGATCTATGAAACCTCACATGTGGTCCATAGATGGAGTGCGGAGGACTTAGGTGACCTACCGATTAGGTGGTTAATGTTGTCATTCAGGCTAGAGCACCCTCTACGAGGCATGCCTACACCCTGAAGTGGAGTCTATTCGCTGTGTGGTATACTATTTCCGCAAGAAGGACCCCTAACATGCTAGATCAGTGTGATGCTATCCTCCTTCAGTTGGCTGGAGCTAAGGTTGTCCCCTCCGCACTGAGAGGTTGGCGTTACGATCATCCCCGCTCTGATCATCCCCGCTGGGAAACCATCGCCTCATCATCCAGTTCCCAGAGGCGTGAGACATGGATATTAATTCTATCCTGTTCCCCTCTCATACCCACTTGGAGATCTCTCTTAGAAGAGGTCTGCTCGTTCCCTCGATTCAGTATCTTTAAGATTTCTGTCCAGGTACACAGCTCTGCTGGTCGCGATGACATCGGTCAAATGGGCTGGTATCTGGAGGCATTTTTGGTCAGCGAAATGTGCCAGCGTTTTGGGTCGGCCCACTTTCACGTTTTCCTGAGACCCCGGCCCACCAAAGTGCCCTAGGTTCCAACAGCATTCTTTCTAGACTACGTAGTGAACCTGGAAGTGCTGCCCACGAAGGAGGCAGACCCAGCCTTTTTATTGCTGTGTCCTGTTTGCGCTTTGAGTATTATACGGACCATACTCAGAGCTTTAGATCATCTGAGCAGCTCGTTATCTGTTACGGTGATCGGCAGAAGGGAAGTGCCGTATCCAAACAGAGCTTGGAACAAACCCACTGAACAGTGGATCCTATCTCCCTCGTTTATCGAGCCAGGGCGAGACATGTCCCCCAGGAGTGAGAGCGCACTCCACTTGGAGTGCGCATCCTTTTGGGCGTTAGCACGTGGCGCCTCTCTAACAGACATTGTAGAGCTGCGGGCTGGGCAACACCTAATACATAGTGAGATTTTTTAATCTTTGAGGGGAGCCGATTTTCTCACATGTGCTGGGAAATCCCAGTGAATAAGGAAATTTGGTAAGATGTTGTCTTTCTCTCTAACACAGAGATACGTGCGCATTCTCGCTTTGTCAGTTGAGTTCCCCACTTGGTGAACCCTGCAGAGTTCCTCCGAGGACCCCAGCATCTGACTCAGTGGAGGAGTCAGGTGTTGGTCCATTACGTTGTTGGCATGCCCGCTGGTCAGCCCGCGTTCTGGGTATAGGTGCCTGCTATGTGCGATCCCCACTGGCGATCTCATATGCTCACTCAGTCACGATGTAGTCCCCCCTTTCAGGTGGGCTCCTGTCTTTCCTCCCGGCTAACCATCTTTGTCATACGAGTACTCCCCCTTCTCAGGTCTAGTCCATATCTCCTCTTGCCACCAGGTCTCGCCACTTGGGCAGCAGGTGGCCTCTGCAGCGTCCTCCCTATCGGGACTGGATGCTTTCCCAACATACTGTCGTATTAAAATTCCTAGAAATGAACTAGATGCATTACGACTCCCAAAAAATTATCTAAATCTGTAAAACTTCTGTTGAAGTGACATAAGTAAGGGCCAGGGAACACGTTGAAAGACCGCGCCTCTGGTGCTAAAAATCTTTCAGATGGGGAGCTAGTGGCTGGGATGCACAAGAAAAGAAACCCAAAAGCCACTCTGGTGACATCCTTGCATCCTTTATTTACAATCTCTTCACTGCTACTATACGGCACTCATTTTCCTGTGTGCATGGTTTCCTTGACCACAATGAGCTTTGTGCTCGCGCTACATGGGAATCTCTCATAACTAGGCGACCATCAACCGTTTTCTCAGAGGATGACAAACGGACAAATCATTGCTGCAGCTCCAATGCAAGTTTAAGGAGAAAAGTAAAAAGCACTGCATTGTTTGGATGCGCTGTGTTTTTCTGAGGCAATTAGTCTCCTGTTCTTACTGAAATGTTTATATTGCAAACAAAGTGTGAAGCAGAATGGTTAGTTCTACTTACATGATTTGTGGTGCACTCACAACATTTGGAAAAGTTGAGATGTTTTCAACTACAGTGCTAGGTGCAGTTGGAAAATGTGCGCGTGTCACGTGTGCGCCACTTGCCAAACATGTTCACGTTGATCCAATGTGCGCGTTGTGCAAGTCGCGCCTCCATTGGAAATGACAAACTTACATCCTAAGTTTATTGGCATTGCTTCCAAAGTGCGCTCAGCAGCCACATTTTTTCACATCTTAACTATAGCCTTCATACCGAAACTACATGCCGAACCTTTTTTTAGCAATATTGACAATGGTGTTCGGTCAATAAATATCAATACCGATTTTATCGCCCAGCCCTAGGTAAAACTATGTGGATGCAATGGATTTTGTCTTACATTCGCTTTTAAAACACTACTGGTTGAGTTTAGTTCTACAAGCCTAAGTTGATTTTTTTTAACATTAGTTTATGCTGGTTAATACAACAACAAAAAAAAAACAATACTTCTATTAGTCACTTATTTTGACTTATTTAACTATATTTAACTATTTACAATAACTTTATTAGTATTCACACCAATACAAAATAATTTTTATTTTAATTGAGTACTGCACTGTTTTAAACAGTACAACAGCTTTAAAAACTTAAGCTGTATAAAACAGGAAGGACTTTGATTGGTTGGTTTTGTGTGTGTGTGTGTGTGTGTGTGTGTGTTTGAGCGTGTGCATGTGTGTGTGTGTACGCTCAGATAAAGGGGTGGAGAATTACAGAGCTACAGGGTGATTAGAAAGTAAAGACCCAAGGGAACCTGTAGGAGTGAGTCTGGCTCAAGCCCAGGTAGTTATGCACATCTGCATCACATCTACAGTACACACAAATATAAACACACACACACACACACACACACACACACACACACACACACACACACACACACACACACACACACACACACACACACACACACAATGAATATCAAATTACTCAAACACAGTGGTGCTGTGGATCCAGCGAGTATTACTTGAATAGGTTTTCAACCTTCTCCACATTCAAATGTTCAGCATTGTTCAGTATATACAGGACATCCCAATCACCTTGTCTTTTATGATGAATCCAGCATGTTGACAGGGATGAGAAGATCTGAAAACATATTTTCTAAATATATTTGAGTTTATCCCTGGCAAACACATATAGGCTCTGTTCCAAAACCTACTGTAATGAGCTGTAGGCAGGTAGGCACCTTAACAAAACATTTTTCTGCACCTTTTTCTGCACATTATTTTTTGCAATGCAAGACTTTCAAGATTAGATAAATTCTGAGTAGCGCTGATGCATTCCTTGTTAAGAAGGTAATGCCAAAATTATTAGAACAAAAATCTATACAAGATGGTAGACAATGCAAGACAAATGTACATTTGAAACTGTCTTTCATATGAAGAGTGAGAGTGTCCTACAGATGGTTTGTCAAGCCCACTCACATGCAGAGCACACCAAGAACTGCAAGATATTTTCAGAAACATAAAGAATTGATAGAAAAATGTATGGTACAGTCAGAGATAAGAGCGTGTGTCCTACAGCTGGTTTGTCAAGTCTACTAATATTTGAAGCACACAAAGAATTGCAAGATGTTTTCAGAAACATGGAGCGTTGATAAGAGACTGTGTGGTGCATAAAAGGAGGTGGGAGTGTGTCACTTGCTGGTGGTTTTTCAAGCATACTTACCTGATGTCAGGATTCTGCCATTTCGGTCTTGTTAATTCTTGTTTTGGTGGCATAGTCCAGACACTAGTCCTGTCTTGTTTAGTATGCTGTGCTCGGCTCAAGTATTCTCAAGTCGAGCACTCATTTTCTGTCATTGTATTACATGTGCCGCAGGCTTTAGTATTGTGTTTCATGTGAACGCGATAAATAAGTTATCTTAATGACTGCGTCTTCTTTTCCATTTTATGCGAGCACACGGCTTGTGTTGTTTTTTTGTGTCGTATTGTCCTACTCACCTTTTTATCGTATTATTTATCATTATGTTCACCTACTCAATTGTCAGTTTATTGGTTTGCTTTCCCTATTTATTCTCCCAGTGTGCTCTGTCCTGTGCTGTTCCATAGTTGTTGTTCCTGTGTCTTCTTACCTGTGTCAGTCAAGCCAAGTCCTACTGAGTCAAGTAAGTCTTGTTATGTTGCTGTGTTTTTCCCCCACAGGGTTGTTTTAGTTGTTCATTCATACATTCATTCCCATACCCATACATTCTTACTCACACACATACACTATGGACAATTTAGCTTACCCAATTCACCTGTACCACATGTCTTTGGACTGTGGGGGAAACCGGAGCACCCGGAGGAAACTCATGCCAACGCAAGGAGAGCATGCAAACTTCACACAGAAATGCCAACTGACCCAGCCGAGGCTCGAACAAGCAACCTTCTTGCTAAGAGGCGAGAGCGCTACCCACAGCGCCACCTGTTTTAGTTGTTTTTGTTTCTTTTATTTTAAAAAAGTACTTCACATGCTGCATTTGAGTTCTCACCTCCTCTCCTTTGCCCCAAACTCTAACACCTGAAGCATGTTGGGACTGGGAAAATTGTTGTTGGGAAATTAAATGATTATGTTTTGATTAAACAGATCAGTTTTCAGATATTTATTGAAAATGGTCACAGACTTAGCTGCTTGTGAATAGTTTGGCAAGTCATTTCACCAGGAGGTAACATTAAAGGTGAATGCCACCCTTTAGGATGGTACCACAAAGTGATGTTCTGTAGCCGGGTCCTGCCAGTAGTAAGTAATTGGTTGCAAAGCCAACAGTTTTTTTGTAGGCAAGTGACAGTGATGAATCAAGGTGTGGCATCCTGAAACAGCTGCAGAGGCTTAATGGTGTTGGTTGGGAGCACAGCCAAGAGAGTATTGCAATAGTCCAGCCTGAACAGGACAAGAACTTTGACAAGCAGTTGAGCAGCTTGTAATGTTAGAAAAGGTCTAATCATCCTAATGTTGTATAGGGCAAATTGGATTGAACGTTATATAGTCTGTATATTTCAACTGGTCATCAAAAACCACTCCTAGGTTCCAGACTGTTCTAGAAGGTGTTATTGCTGAGGTGCTCATTTGTATGTGAAGTTGCTCTTAAGCATTGGGCTAGCCCGGGATTACCAGCAGTTCCGTTTTGAAGAGATTGAGTTGAACATGCTAGTCCTTTATCCAACAGAAAATATCTGTCAGACATGCTGATATTCATGTAGCAGTGGTCAGATCTTCTGATTGGAATGAGAGGTAGATAATGTCCAATAACAGAGCCTTGTGGCACTCCAATGGCAAGATGATGCAGCTCAAATACTTTACCCCTCCAAAAACTCTGAAAGACCCATCTGAGAGGTAGTGGTTGTTGTGAAGGTAGCAAAAAGAATTTGGTGGTTTATTATCAAAAGCAGAAGATAAATCTAGCAATATGGTTACTGAGGATTTAGTCAAATTTTGCGAGTCTCAGAGCTTCCACAACCTAGAGCAGTGCAGTCTCAGTCGAGTGGCCGCTTTTGAAACCAGAGTGGTTCGTTTACAGGTGATTGCTGTGGTTGAAAAAAAAGCAGAGACTTGTTCGAAGACATCACATTGAAGTGTTTTTGAAATAAATACAGGAGGGATATTGGTTTGTAATTTCTCACAATCGCTGGGTTTGAGGTTGTTTATTTAAGCAGTGGGATTACTTAAGCCTGCTTGAATGTGCCAGTAAACATAATGACTTGAAAATAATCACATAGAATTGGGTCCAGTTGATAGGTAGTAAAGTGATTGGACAGGACAGGTTTTAATACTTCAGTCTCTAAGAGGAGAGAAGACAATAGTGAGTGTGTGGTTGTTAATGTGGTGTGTTCGTCCATCTATGTAGAGAACTAAGAACTGTAGGTTGCCATTTTATTGGTGAAAATTGTTGCTAAAATCATCAGCTGGCAGATCTTATGAGGGAGCAGGAGGACAGAGGAGGGAGTAAAGTTTTTAAGAGCAGGCGAGAGTTGAAAGAGTTATTAATTTTCTTATGATAGAAGAATGTTTTAGGATTAGTTACATTTGTAGTGAATGTATAGAGCAGCAATTGATATTGTTTCAAGGTCAGTAGGATTTCCTGATTTACTCCACATTCTATCTGCTGCCTTGAGTTTGGACCGATGGTCTCTAAGAACACAAGATAGCCAGGGAGCAGAGGGGGTGGGATGCGCTGGCCTAGATGTTAGTGGGCAGACTGCATGCAAACAAGATGCCAGTGTGGAGCAGAGTATGTCTGTAGCACTGTTACTATTAAGTGAAGTAATGTCTCTGGTTAGAGCAAGTGATTTTTCAATCACAGCATAAAGTAAGGTATAAGAATGTAATATTGCAAGAGTAAGATTAATGTTTAGAGTGAGAAAGAAATGATCTGATATGTCCAGTGGGGTTACCAGGACATTGTCTTTGGAGCAGTAATGGGTATAGTTGTGGTCAAGGTGTTTACCTTGACCACAGGCACTTTCTTCAGATCAAAGGAGGCAAGCAGAGAGCAGAAATCAGTGGCTTAACATTTGTCTCCAAGTAGCACCACGTCAAATTCTTCCAAGGCGCTACTTGAGCAGGGGGCCAATAAATGACTACAAGACTGATTTTTTGTTGGGTGTGTATTGGTGACAACTAGGTGGACATGGTCCCCTAGAATGGTTTGGTAGTCCTTGGCAGTGATGTGCCAATGTTGAACAAGTATTTGGCCTAGGGAATGCTGTGATATTGCAGCCCAAACCATCACTGATCCACCACCATGCTTCACTCTGGGCATGCAACGGTCTGGGTGGTACGCTTCTTTGGGGCTCCTCCGCACCATAACTCTCATGGATGTTGGAAAGAGAGTGAAGGTAAACTCATGAGAGAACATTACATGTTTTACATTGTCCAAAACCCAAAATTTTCTGCTGCTGGCACCATTGAAACAGACATGTTGGCTTCGGCACGAGTGACCAAGGGATAGCATATAGCTTTAGGGGCTGTTGTATTGACAGCAGTGGAAATGGAGTGAGGTTGAGTGTTAATGAGTGTCGCCTGGGCGCCACACTGATCTCGAGTTCCATGGAAAGAGCATGGAAGTATAAAAGGAGGAGTGACAACAGAGGAAGATGAGCGAGGACCAGGCCTGGAGCTTGTCGTTGGTTTTGCAGTTTCGTGGTTGTTGTCCACAAGGGGTTGTTGTTGCCAGTTTGTTTAGTTTTTTGTTTTAAAAGTTTTCAAACCTTTGTGAGTTTTCGGCTTCATTCTTCCCGATGCCTAATATGCCATCATACTTCATTATAATCTGTACTAATGAATATTCTAGGAATATTCTGCTGATAAGCAAAGTAGTTAGTTGCCAGAGTTGTTTCCCAAATTAAAGATATACCCCATTTTGTGATATTGTGCTCTGTTTACACCCATTTATTTTTACGTGTAAGCCTTTTGTGTGGTTTGAAGGAGTTACTGTGTGAGACACAAGGTTTCTATCCAAGTTAGACCTGCACGATTCTGGCTAAAATGAGAATCACGATTATTTTGCTTTAAATAAAGATCACGATTTTCTCACAATTTTATAGAAGTAAAATAAAGAATAATATGAGCAGTTTATTATTAGTGTTATTTCTCAAACATATGGTAAAACAACAATAATAATACAGTATGCGTCTGTCTACTTTTGGTTAAATGCTCAATTTTGAATAGACTTTGAATGGTGGACTTGAACAGACTTTAAATATGTCCTGGTCATTAATGCACAGTAAAGTCAGAATACAACTATTCATAATTCTGATGTTGAATTATTATGTTTGAGACATATGCTTGCAATCTTTCATTCACAACATTATTAGACCTTTTTTTTTTACTGGTAAAATCAGACATTTGTAATTATCAGATTCCCTCTTGCATTATATAATTCAACATTATATAGAGTAGTTATACTTTCACAGTTAAACATTTATTCTCATGCACAACACTTTGTGTTCGCTTTGAAATAAAAACATATTAAACGCTTGTCGTAATCATAACTCTAAAATGCAATATGATTATTTAAATGATGTGCGTGCGTTTGGTTTCATTTTCACTGTGGTTCATACTTCCCACGCGGCTCCTAAACGATCGCTCTGTGCCACAAACTGAACGTTATTCACAACTTTTTAACCTGTTATTCACAGCCTATGCAGGTTCTGTTCACTAAAGTAGACATCATTGACAGGCGCGCGCCCGCCCTCTCTGTGGTAACAGGTCATGGTCAGATCACGTCATGTGTGATTTCGGGGCCGCGAATACATCATTACATGAAGACAGAAATTACATTTTTGGGTGAATTACACCTTATAAAAACAGTATGTGACTCTTTCAACATCATTTGGAGGTGTCCACATTGCTGAACAATGTATGTAAAACAATGTGAAGACTTGTGCGGCTGCCTTTGCTTCTCTCCAGAACTTGAAAATATGATTGGCAGAATCGTAGAAATGCTGGATTAAGATCGTTGAATCAAGATCTCAATCTTTTTTCGATTAATTGTGCAGCTCTAATCCAAGTACAAAATCTCAATTCAGTCACTTTAAGATTCTAATACAGACTGATGCCTTAGATTGCTGCCTACATAGGCAGTAGATCACAAGAAAGAGTTTTGGAACACGGCCACATTTTTAAACCCTGCCTATACCAGGAAGACTCTATTTTAGAACAAGGAAATGTGCCATTTTCAAATGAGTCTGTGTGGATAAAATTAGCAGTAGTTAGCATAATAATGAAGTTGATGAAAGTGCTATTTGCATGTAGACATTTGGACTGTGATTTCATGCAGAGCTGCATGTCATTTGATGGGCTGGTTACACATCATAAATACAGCTTGGCTTGAAATTATGAATCCAGTGTTATTTTGCAACAAACCCTCTGGTTCACAGGCAATCAATGAAGGGTAAAAGGGAGAAGGTGATGAATTACGATACAAGGGCATTTTCTCACAAAATAAAGTGCATATTTTGGCTACTAATGTGTCATTTCTAAGTCAGCAGGGAACCTTCCAGCAGCTTTTATGGAATACATGGAAATATTCTCTAAAGATATGGGACTCAGGGATCAAGTTTTTTAGTTGTCAATGATTGGCCTAATTGGTGACATGAATGTAGGGTGTCTAGGGATGTGATTCTGTTTTAGGAGGCGTGACTGTCCCATGGTCAAGTACAGTTATTAGGCCTTGTTAATGTTCAAAGCATGAGAAGTGACTACAAATACTGCCTTCATGAAAAATGAGAGCCTGCTTTGCACAGATTTAAAGGTACAGTGCATGCCAAAATTAAAATTCTATCATCATTAAAAGTAATGGTTTTCACTTCTTTCCTGAGGACCCATCAATTGCACATTTTTATGTCTTTTATTTTGACAAGGAAGACATGCCAAAGAGTCAATGTGCAAAATATTGTAACTCCAGGACTAGAATTGAAAATCCCTGATTTAAAAAAAATACTAATTCACTCACTTCTTGTTATATTTGAAAATACCAATGCAGGCTCATTGGAAATACATGCCTCAGTCTATATTTTTGTTAAACCGCAAATACAGTATGTATTTTATAATACATTTGACTGCAGTTTCTAGTTAAAATAAATGCTATGTCATCAAAATTAATGCTGTGTCATCAACAACTTTTGTTCCTTATTCCACTAATGATATTTACTGGGACATATCATAAATAAATAAAGGATTATTGTATGCAATTCTTTACTCAACACCAAAAAATACCACAAAAACCTTAAAGAACTCCTATTTTACCTCTTTTACAAATGTAAGATAAGTCTTTGGTGTCTCCAGAATGTGTCTGTAAAATTTCAGTTAAAAATATTCATCACATAATGTACTATACCCTCCAGAATATGCTCATTTTAGACTAGGAAAGTGTAGCTGTTTTTGTAGCCTGTCCCTTTAATGCAAATGATCTGGTTCTCCCCACCCACTGTTCTGACATGTGTGTCGGCTGCTACTGCGTCTCATCATAAACAGCACAGACAGATGTGCAGATTCAGGATTCATTTTACAGATTGCAAATTTAGCAATCTCATGTAAACTAACCACTCCGGTTTCAAAAGCGGCCACTCCACTGAGACTGCACTACTCTCGGTTGTAGAAGCTCTGAGACTTGCAAAATCTACCTCTAAATCCTCTAAACCTTACCTCTAAAGTCAAATACAGCAAGTAATTTATATATACAGTATATATATATATCTTTTTTTTTTCCCCCGGAGATGGGTTGCAGCTGGAAGGGCATCCGCTGCGTAAAACATGTATAACAATAAACAATACACGTAAACGTAAAAAAACATTTTAAACATGTGACTGTATTGAGATGCAACTGATCACAGAGAGTTGGAACAGATCTTTTAATCCCAGTTTCTTTGCAACTCCTGTTTAGTGGACATGTGTATACGCATTACTACGAAGACATGTTAATGCGCGCCTGTCCGTCAATTCGGTGGGCGGGGAAAGCCACAAGGTCACGTTGCAGTGGGCTTCAAAATCACTAGGATGTGGATCCTATTTTAACATCAGGAAATTTTTAAAAAGAGACTTGTTTCTATATCACTCCAATATGACCGTGGACACACTTTACCTAAACACAGTTATGTCCAAACAGCTTACAAAAGTTGATTTTGCATCATAGGTGCCCTTTAATGATGTCCATTATCAGTAATCGAATACATTGCCTCACCTTTTTATCTCCATATGGACAACTTTTCTGATGTGGTCAGTTTGCTCATTATCTTACTTTGTTCAGTTTTAGAGTCTTGTTTACCTTTTAAAACAATATTTGTTGGATTTAGGGAGGGGTTTAGGTAAGTTGTTCGACAAACGCTGCATTCTTGTGATTGTGTACAAGAAGGACGTGTTTCATACAATTAAACATAACACAATCTTCTCTAAGTAATGCATTTCAGACTTACAAAAATGGACATTATGCCGTCTTGTGGATTTGTCATCTGTAATATGCAATAACATGTACCTGGCACAATCTATTATACATTTCACAAAAATGTAGGCAGAAGCACATACTTTCATTAGGCCAAAAATCATGTCACTTCAAAAATCTCAACAACCGATGCTGTCCTATGGACTTATTCTAGCAACAAAATACATATCCTAAAGTTTTGGAATACATAGAAAACCTCACTGGCTAGACTTTGCTTTAAAGAAATCATTAAAGTACTTCATTTGGATAAAAAATTAAATTTTCACAACAATATCACAGTATAGCCAAGCCAACCATGCTGTGTTTCTTCATGTCATTTTTCTGATGATACAATAACCTACCCTGCAATTCGGCATTCACTGGTTATTTGTTAAAGAAGGAATCCGCAACAAAGACTATAATATGTATGGGACTTTGTTAGTACACAGTTGATATGGACCAGTTACTTCTTCCTCCAGATCACAACCTGCAAGTGTGATTAAAATGGTTGCCTCTTTGTTTTCTGTAATTGTGTTTTGTAACTTGTAATTGCTTTGCACGGCTTGTATTGTATCAATCTGGTTAACTATTTATGGGGTTATTCACATATTGCGTCTACAACCACATGGGAAATGCAACATGCCGATTCCTTTACAGATTTAAATCTGTTAGCTCGCGATTCCCTGACATTTGTCTTCACCATGGTCACAATTAGCTGTTCTTACATAGGCATGGCGTGGTTAATTTTCAACTTTTGGAGCAACTTTTGCAGCTGTGTTGATTAATACCGAATGTATGTCAATGTTATTACTTGGGGTTATGGATAAGAATAGAGCAATATGCTGTGGAGTGTTTAGGGTAATTAGGTAAAAATAAATGTAAGGAAAGGGTAAAAATAAATGCATTATAAGTGTTTTTGACCTTGCAAGCATACTGTTGTGATCACCAGTGGTGTTTTCTCTGCTGGAGATTACTTCCACTATTTCAATGAACTACAACTCCCAGAACTCTTTGCGCCCATCAACTCCTGAAACAGCTGACAATAATCCGCATACTCACACACAGACACAGCTGTAGCTCATGATGGACTGATTACGTGGACTATATATACATTTCACATTCACATTCACATTGCCGAGTCTTGTTTCATCACGAACATTAAGAAGCGGTTTTCCTTGTTTGTTTTCCCGTGCTACTATTTTGCTCCTGTTTTTGACCATTGCCTGTACGACCTGGCCTTTAATAAACTGCCTGTGGATCTGGACATCAGTCTGTTGTTAGACCCCCAAAACCAAAATATGACCTTTTAAAAGAAGTAATAGGGTCTCTTTATATTAAATATTTCAAGTCAGAAACAAAATCTGAGCATTGCAATGACAGTGGTCCTTGGTAATACCCATGTCATTATACACATTTATGTTCTTATGTCACGAACACGCCCACCCAAACAACCGCCCACCCCCACCCACACACATACATCAAATATAATTATCTTTCTTCAGCAATTGTTTAATCCCTAACTAGTATCATTGAGAAACAAACTGTGTTAACTAAATGTTAGTTGAAATACTGAATGAAACGGCACATCCAGCAAGCAGAGTAATTCAAAACAAGTTTATTTTTGAATTTGGGTGGTCATTTTTTTCACGTTGGCATTGTTTGATTGTTTGAGGCAACATTGTTGCAAGAGCACCAACTCCCAAGCATTCATCATTGTTCCCTGGAAGGGCTGGCCTTTGCTGCTACCCTCTGGGACGCCACACAGCAGAGCAGCAAACTGGAAGGCTACACAGAGTGCACAAGAGAACTGAACCATTTCCCAATTTATGATCTCTCAGCCCTTTAAAGGTTGATTTAATATTTGCCTGAGAGGTTCTGGAAAGCTTCTCAAAAATAAAAAGGAAGAGAGAGAAAAAACAAAACACAACAAAAAAGGGAGTCGAGTGATGTTTAGCTAACCTTTAATGCACTTGTTGGTGAACTGTGTCCAACAATAAGAAGTATTTATTAGTCTGGGTGAAGCAGAGGGGGCCTGACACAAGTCAGCTTTAAAGGGCCTTGAACAGAAGCGAGAGGTCTATCATTAGCTGTAGCTTCTAATGAATCACATTTTAACATGCATTTCCTCAAATGACATGCGATTGGGATGATGTACAGTACGTTGGGATGGAAGAGACCTGAACTGTTTTCCAACTGCGCACCGGGAGCCAGGTTTTACTCAAGTCACCTCAAAAAATTAAGCCAACGAGATGTGCGCTCTCAATGCCAAGGCAAGCTGAAACTAGCGCTGCCAAACCACCTGGATGAGAAAGCACTTTATCTCATGTACGCAATTAAAGAAGTGAAGGCCAGAGGCATGATAGATGCCTGCAAGTTGTCTGAAAACATTTAGTATTAGAACTCGGATAAATCACTACTCTTATTTGCCATGTGATTTCATTAAAGGTGACTCATAAATAGGACTCCATGAACTGTAAGCTGGATTCACTTACATGCTGATTCTGTGGATGAGGTTTTGCCCTTCAAGTCTTAGCAAGAAACCCAACTTCAAATGGTGTTACTTTTGGTTTTAAATGTGCCAAAGTCTTTAACACATGCTCAGACTTTTAATTTCTTTGCCAAAAGTGATTAAATGCGCAAAGAACCAAAATGTGTGTAGTAATTCATTCACAACAAGACATTCTTGAAAATATTCTAAGTGTATTAAAGAAGCTTAGATACACATTAGAGATAATGGCTCTCACTCTAAAACACATCCAGGTTTTCTTCTATAGCACTGCCCTGAAACACTGGGCCAACTGCAGACCATCCATAAACCGCAGGCTTTGGCCAGTACTATAAATGAAAACTTCTCAGCTCTTTATATCCGGAGTTTGAGCCCTGGCCGCTAGAGAGACGGATGTGCCTCCACAGCTGCAGGCCACTTTAAAGCAGCACAGGTTTTCAGGGATGTTTATTAATGTTTTTTGCTGGAGAGACTTTTTCAGCTTCCCTGCAAACAGGGCAATAATGGACACTTTTGTGTAGCCAGGTAAACCAAGCCGAAACCGCTCTGATGTCAGCTAAAATATCTGCTGGATAAACAAGACGATTGCCAGCACGGCAGAGCAGTTTGTTTCATAGATAGCTCGAGTGTAATTTGGGACCAAACACAGACATTTAGGGCAGCTACCTGAGGGCTTCATAGCTGACGTCAAGCCACAAGTTATTTTAAGCAGTCGGTCAAAGGTGACCTATATATATATATATATATATATATATATATATATATATATATATATATATATATATATATATATATATATATATATGTATGTATGTATGTATGTATGTATGTATGTATGTATGTATGTATGTATGTATGTATGTATGTATGTATGTATGTATGTATGTATATATATATATATATATATATATATATATATATATATATATATATATATATATATATATATATATATACATACATACATACATACATACATACATACATACATACATACATGTGTATATATAGTATTCTAAGATATATATTTTACAAAATATTTTACCCCAGTGTGGTGAATTAAAATCCATGTTATAGTGTAAAAGTCTCTTTTTAACATATGGACAATGCTAAAAGCCTTCATCATAAATGTATATAGTTTGTCTGGCTTTGCAGTGGACTTTCAGTCATGTGGTATAGGAAATCAATATGTCCCATTTCTAACTCCAGACTTATTCAGAGAGCAAATGAAAGCTGCTTCAGTGTGGCAACACAATCAATTTGACTATCTAAATTATAGTAAATTACTTCAGGAGTGCTCCAACTCAGCTTTCTAAATATAATGTAACAGTTTAAAAACTAAAATACAATCCAAGCTCACTAGAAAAATACACCTATGGCAAGATTTCTTTTCGAAATGACTCTTTCAAAGTGCCATTTTCAGTGAGTGCACTAAAAGCAACATCAGGAAACAGATGAACATGAATCTGGTAACCTTTTTAAGATGAATGTTTTACATATTGTTTAATTGGAAAAGTGACAAATTAATGTTCTATTAAGGTTATAAAAATAACCCATATTAAACACCAAGTGTTATTAAAAACCAAACAAGAGATTATAAAAACATTGGATGAGGAAACCAAGTCATTTAAACTGGTTTCTTCAAGACATTGAGCTTTTATTGTGGCATTTTTTGACTTATTTTGTTTAATGAAACTTATATCAAATTCATATACATATAAGACAAGCAACAGAGCAGCTTAATTTCTCAGAAATATAACATGTATCAAATTTGTATCAAAAGGGTCCATATTAGTACAAATGAATCCTCAAAAAAGCATTGATGCACAAAGAATGTTTACTCTAAATATAAATTGAACCAAATATTGACCCAAGTGAAGATTCACATATGCAAACATTACAAAGTATTTTAAATCAGGTGATCATGTGAAGTGTTTTAAGGTCATACAAAAATTTGTTGTGCAATGAACTGTCAAAATAACTTTAAATTGATCATCTTCTCCAGTATCTATTATAATTTGTGTGAAAAGTAATTAATGTTTTTTGTGTATTGCTGTCAAAGTTATTATCATTTTGTATTTTTAAATAAACATTTATTTAATATTATTTTAAAATTCATTATAAATCTCAGTTTAGTTTAAGGTTAGTTTCAATGAAGTTTTAGTTTGGTTTTCATTTTGAGAACACATTTCTATTTATTCATTCATTAACTTTCTTTTCGGCTTAGTCCCTTTATTAATCTAGGGTCACCACAGCGGAATGAACCGCCAACCTATCCAGCATATGCTTTGCACAGCGGATGCCATTACAGCTGCAACCCATCACTAGGAAACACCCATACACTTCCATTCACAAACATACACTAAGGACAATTTAGCCTACCCAATTCACCTATAGCACATGTCTTTGAACTTGTGGGGGAAACCGGAGATCCCCAGAGGAAACCCACGCGAACACGGGGAGAGCATGCAAACTCCACACAGAAATGCCAACTGACTTAGTTTTAGTCATTCTAGTTTATCAGAGCACAAAGTAAAGTTTAGTGTTTGCACAGATTACATAAACTCTTGTGCAAACCTCTTAGTAATACAATAAAATAATTGTTTGAAAGACATCAAACCCAAAACCATAATGCAACTTAAAGGTTCAAAAGTAAAATTGTGATACATTAAAATAATATGTATAAAAACAATTTTGGCAGATGAAAAAATATAAAAAAAAGATGAAACACGTTTCATGTTTTTATAGAAATTATTTTGTAAAAGCGCCATCTACAGGCATTGCCTAAATTCTGCCACAGATTGAGTTATTTTCTCATTTTTGCAAAATATTATTTTTAGTCAGTTTTTCAGTAAATGCCATTTCCCTTCAGATTGAAAATAAAGAGTAAGAAAGTGGGCCAATCATTCCTATGAATTGACAAAGCGCAGCTCCTCACAGGTGCAGCTCTTGCAATAAGTTGAGTATATAGCTGGCACCTAAAGAAGAGCAAGCCAGACTTTTAAGCTTCAGTAGCCTCACAAGTAACTGAAGAGAATCTGTGACACTGATTCCTGAGAGCCAATATTCCACATCCAGTGTGGGTGACAACACGAGCAATGTCCCCCGTCTCCTGGGCATTTCACTGAGTGTCATAAAAAGAGCAGTTTTAATAAAAGAGCAGATTTTCCTACGGTCGATCAATGCATCTTTTTCAAGATGTCATCCTGACTGTGTGTTTCTGGGTGCGGTGGCTTTCAGACCCGGGATGATGGGCACGAGTATTGCATCACATGTTTAGGGGTCCAGCATGTAGATGTGGTGCTCGTGAAGAGTTCATGCCCTCACTGCGATAAGACGAGTCCCCCCTGCTGCTCCCCGCAAGGTGGTTAACACTCTGACAGGTCTGAGGGTTACATTGGGGGCTAATCTGTGCCCTTCAGTTGGCTAAACAACCCCACAAGTATGATGTATTTTATGATAGTCAAACCACGGCCACCCCTGTCTTGTGTGAGGAGATTGCTGTCTTCCTAGTGAAGGATGCAAACCAATCGGATTACATATGAGACCACTTCTGTGCTGGCTTCACAATCAGGTCCCCAGATGAACATGGTGCGTACTGAGTTACCATCACCCCGCTGTGTTGCCGCACCTTCAGTCCCTGGATGGACCTTGGCTTTCTATGGGCCAGGGTGCCACTAGAACAAGTGTCCAGGCATGTTTTCATCTCGATAGATGCTTCCAGTATGAGCTAGGGGGCATTTAATTGCAGGTTTGTGGACCAAACCCCAGTTACATTGGCATATCAATTGCCTGGATTAATGTTTGTCTCAGCTCGCTCACCATCTGGAGTCACACGTGGCTGAAATCGATGTGCACTGTTCATAAACCCAGGGGACCTCATCCATGTAGCCAATGCGCTCTCACGGCAGCTCACACTCCCAGGAAAATGAAGACTCCACCCCAGCATGATCCAGATGATATGGGAGCATTTCAAGGAAGCCCAGGCCAACCTGTTTGCCTCATAAAAAAAAACACCCATTTCCAAACTTACACTCCTCGCGATGGCTCTTCCTTGTCGAATTCCTTTGAGGAAAGACCTCCTTTCTCAGGAACAAGCACCATCTGGCACCTGCTTCCAGAGCTCTGGAACCTCCATGTGTTGTCCATAGATGAAGCGTAGAAGACTAAAGTAGAGTCTATTCACTGTGGAGTGTGCTTCTTACCGAGAAGACCCCCGGACATGCCAGATCAGTGTTGTGTTATCCTTTCTTCAGGATAAGCCAGATCTGGGATGTCACCCTACACACTGAAGGTTCCACTCACCATGACACGGTGGATGGCAGCAAGCTCAAGAAGCATAATCTCTTTGGGGCAACCTCTTAGAGGTTGGCCCACTGGATAGTAGATGTCATTGCCCTTGCTTACCTGAGCCAGGGCAAGCCGTATCCCCCGGGAGTGAGAGTCCACTAAACAAGAAGCATTGCCTCCTCTTGGGCATTAGCATGCGGTGCCTCTCTAGCAGACATTTGTGGAGCTGTGGGCTGGGCAACACCTAACACATTTGCGAGTTGTACAATCTCAGAGAGGAGATGTTTTCCTCCTGGTTGCTGGTTAAATTCAAGTCAAGCGGGAGCTAACTGATCTTGGTGTCAAAAAATGCTTGATGGCCCATTCTCCCCAACCCAGAGATTTCTTTATTTCCACTCTGCTAGTGAGTTCCCCATCTGGCAAAACCTAGAGAGTTCCTCCGAGGCCCCCCAACACCCGACAGAGGAGTTGGGAACCCATAACTTTAACTGGTATGCCTGTTTGGTCAACCCACATTTTTGGGATCAGTGCCAGCTCTGCATGATCCCTGCTTGGCTATCCCATATGCATCATTCAGTCACGGTGAAGTCCCCCTTCGCAGGCGGACTGCTGTTTTTCCTACCGGCTAACCATCTTATCATACAGTATGTAGTGCTCCCCCTGAATAGGGCAAGCCCATGTGCCCATATTGTCACTAGGTCTCCCCATTTGAGTAGCAGGTGGCCTCCACAGTGTCCCTTCCCTTTGGGACTGGCACAATTTCCCAACATATTGCTGTATCTCTAAAACTCCCTAATCTGCAGTTAGCTAGGTAAAAGACTTGTATGACCCCCTAAATTCTACTCTAAATATTCACATATTCTGGTAATTAAGGGCCTGGGAACATTGGAAGGTTGCACTTTTGGTGATGCTTGTGCGCTCACGCTATGCTTGGCAAAAATCTCACTAAACACGTGACGGGTCCAGGTGCTTTGGCACTTCACATACACATACAACGTGTCAGCAACACACCCTTGAAGATCCCAATGTGAAGAGGAAGGTAATGGTTATGACCATAACCCACGTTCCCCGAAGGAGGGAATGGAGACACTGCGTCTACTTGGCACATCAGCTTGGTCTCGAGCAGATAACTTCTCGGCTTCTTCAGCTATTAAAGCCTTAGTTGCTCTCTTTCAGGTGCCGGCTATATACTCTGCTAATTGCATTAGCTGCACCTGTGAGGAGCTGCACTTTGCTAATTCATAGGCATTCATTGGCCTGTTTTCTTACTCTTCAGAGTGATTGGTCATCTGGCGATTCCCAGTGTGTCAGTGACATAATGTCTCCATTCCCTCTTTTATGGAACATGGATGTATGGTCATAACCATAATGTAAGTTTCATTTATTTATTGTAAATTTATTTTTATTTTATTTCAGTAAAAAAAAATGTTTTATTAAATGCTAAAATCATGCCATGGTCTATATCAGGAATCGATAACAAAATTTGATGAACCCATGTACTGTATATGGGCATGTAAATAAAATTAAATAAAAAATAGCACTGGCAAAGTGGCTGATGGCAACAGTTGCTCTGGTAGGATTGGCCAGTAGGTATTGTTTTAAGGCAGGTGTTGGGGAAGTGTGTACAAAGACCTTTTACAAAAATTGCAAAGAATGTGGTACTATGTGCTTCCTCAAATGTATGACCAACCAGTGTAAAACATTTATTGTTCCTATATATTTAAAAAAAGAAAACCTCTGATGAATCACAGGCAGGCTCTATTTTGTAAGGGCAGACTTTTTTTGGTAAAGTATGGCTGAAGTTAAATCAGGAACACATGATGAAACAGACAAAGCAATGAACTGACATGCAAATGTGTGAGAGCCACCATCACTCATAAAAGATGATTTCAGTTTAAGCATGACTTGGCAAGGGAACTGCTATTAGGAGAATGACTTAGCCAGAGCCTTTCCCGGCCTTGTCAAAAGAAGCTCTTTCTCTGCATGGCAAATTCCACTTAATGAGCAATTCACTGCTTATTCATCTTCTGTTCTAATCCAAACACTGATCATGGCACTACCCAAAAACAAGACTCGCACATGGCACATCAGGGGTGGGATTTTTTCCAGCCTCTGTAGAATTAGTGAGCCTTTCAAGCAGCAGAATATTTTACACTCTGAGGTTTGGGCTCAGTTTCACACATGCTTATCTAGTTTCTTTTGCGGGTGTTACTCTAAAGTTTTGGTTTTGTGCACCTAACATTTTCCTCTTTTTGTGAACAGTTTCCTGAATGTGGTTTGTATGAAGAGATGTTAAAATGTACGTACATAATAAAAAAGTGTTTCTTCTACAAACATGTAGGACTGACACTCCTTAACTAGCCCTGTTCTGTATTGTTAAGAGTTTTCCCTTTAAAAACTGGAATCAATTATGCATTTTTTAAAATATTAATGCAAATAAATGAATCATGATTTCTTATGTAGTGGCTGAAAGACATTTCTGTAAATATTTTCTGAGAAAGAAATTCATACAGGTTTGGAACGACCTGACAGTAAATTAATAAATGACAAATAGGCACTGATGTAGAAAGATCAGAATAAATAATTCAATATCATGTTAATTAAAGTGCCCCATTATGTAATTTAAAATGTTCCTCATTTAGTTTTAAAGGTCTCATACAATAGATGTATTAAGACTGATTTTTACTTCTGCTTTAAGTGCATGCGGATGGTCTGGTGGTGCCTTTGCACAGTAGCATATCCTTACTGTGTCATAAATTGTAAACTATGTATACAGTAAAGACTGAGATAATTTTACTATGCTACAACTAGTTTATCAACCAGTGAAGAAGCAGTAAAGGTTCAACCAATCGAACCTCCATCACAAGCACAACAGGTTACATGGTCTACTGTTACATTTTTATCTATCAGCAGAAAGTGGTTTAGTATGACATTATATGACTGTTTATGCATGATTGTTTAATAGACACAAGCCAACAGTTTGGATGTATGCAAAAAGTGTTTAAAATATGTATGAAAATGTCATTGTACATCAATTTATAGATGCAAGAGGTCATCTGTAAGCTTACTAATTTTATACTGTAGATGCAGGAGTGTGTATGTACATGTAATTAATATCTGGTAGATGCAAGACTTTGTATGTATGCATGGTCATTTCAAAGATGTAAAATATTTATTCTGCACTGTAGTCTGTATTTCACTTTGTCATTTGTTTTTGTGTCTCAACAATAAATGTTCTTCTGGACATGATGCTGTGGTTATTTTGTGTTTGAGGGCAGGTCAAAGTGTAATTACTTTGTGTCAGCCAGTGAACAGAATAGGCTGCATTATGCAAATGTGCTACGGATTGCATAGATTCTTTATATATTCATTTTTCAAGTTACACAGAATCACTTTATTTATTATGGCAAAGGGCAAAACATCAAGCCTTGCGGGGTTTTATTTATGTAGACAACAATAATCTTTTACATTTTAATGCTTTTTTTTTATATTTAAAGATGTTTGTGTGTTGCTGCACATCCCTGTGTGTAATAAGCAACGTGCATTGGAGATGCCTATAGATGTATATGACTAACACAATTTTTAAATAACAACAGCAACAGAAAACACCATTGTGTTTAGACCAGCTTTTATTTGGATAATGGCACTGTCTATTTCAGGTGCCTCAAAATAGCAACGTGCCAACAATGCACCTTAACACACCTGCTTTTTAGACCAGCACATCTATGGGTGCATAAATGAATAATAATGTAGCACAATATGTGAAAATGATATCTGCGCCAGGCTGAAACTATCAATAAAACCTTGCGCTTGGCAAAATAATAAAAATATCAAAGAGTTTAATTGCAGTAGCAACTTAGTACTGAATTTCAAGATGGAGGTAAAGCATAATTTAAATGGATCTGCATTTGCTTTATAAAAATGCTTTTTAAATTTACCTTTTTAAAATGCAGCATTATAAATGACCACTTTCTTAGATGCACTATGTCACACCTGCTGCAGTGCCCACTGGTGGTCTTCAAGGGGACCAGCTCTTCTTTTGGTTTTTGTGTTTTGTATCCTAGTCATGTGATCACTACTTATTTACAGCTGTTCCTTGTTGTCTAAATAGTTCTGTCTTTATAAGCCCTCTTATGTTGTGTTTAGTTTTCCTTTGGATTTGCAATGTTCTCTTTAGTTCTGTCCTGCTTTAGTTGTGGTCCGGCTCATTGTGTTTGGTTTGTTTGTTCACTTTGTTAAGTATCATTATTATGCTTTTGGATACCTGTTTAGTTTTTGTTTGATTCACTCTTGTGCTTAATTTTTGCACTTTACGTTTTCATCGGTTTTGGTACCTTGCCTGTCCCTTTGTCATTTTTTGGATCTCCATTGCTTGACAATAAATGTGTTTTGCCGCACTTGGATATTTTCCTTGTTTTTGTGATACCCAGTCGTGACACGCTATTTATTATTACAACTAATAATTCACAATTAGAGTTTTCATTGAATTTGAAAACATCAAAATGTACTTTTTGATTCTATGATATACTATGGCCCAATCACAATTCTATTTTTGTACCCCTACCCCTTCCCCTTGGCCCTTGAAACAGAGTGTGAAGGGGAAGGGCTTCACAATTTATTGCTTAAAAAATGGGACAACACTACCCACACACATCATCATGTGTCATTGTGATCTCCTACTTCATATGAGATTGACGATTGCGACTGCTGTAGTTATTCCAGTTGCTTTATTTTGGTATTTATCTTCAGGAAATCACCGAAGGCAACGATATTATCATAACAATATAATGTGGCAATAAGATTGTAACTGTACTGTGTAGATAGATGGTGTATTCTGGGAAATTTTTGTACTCCTTGGTTTCGAGTGTGGTCCTTAAAAATCTCAGTTTCAAGGGCTATCTAGCCCTTCCCCTTAGCCCTACGCCTTCAAAGTAAAGAGAATTGGGACAAGGGGTAAGGGGAAGGGCTAAGGGGGAGAATTTGGATTGGGCCTATTTCTTATCTGTGTGGCACTCCAGCTCTGACTTTTAAATTAATTTAAATTAAATGCGTATTCACCAATATTAAATACTTCATTACTCTTAACACTACCCAGCACTGGTGTTATTAAGAACGGACACAAAATTTCAAATCAGTATGAAACATCATAAGGTGACTCGCCGAACAAAGGTAACAACAACAAACCGAACACTACTTTGACAGTGTTAAGCGACCCAATTATAAAGAGAGAGAGGGAGACGCAGAGAGAGAGAGGAGAAAAAAACCCTCCTCTATCTTCATTGTTTGGTCTGCTGAGTGCCTTTGAGGGAGCTGTGGATAGAGGGAGGTCTAAGTATCCATTTAGCGCACAACACCCAGACAGTGCAGGGGAAATAAGCGTGCCTTTCTGTCAGGAGTCAGAACAAGGGATTACATCACTTGAAAGCAGCAGATCCAGACAGCCACTCGATGAGAGACAAAAAGAGAATCTCTAACCAAGAGGAGGATGATGTAACTTGACACATTTATTGTATTCCGAGCACGGGACGGAGCTTGAGGTAATTGCTAGCCAAACTGAAAGCTTGGATATTTATGTTAGGTGGCGGGGAAACAAAAGAACCACTGTTTTAAGTTTAACGATGCATCCTGTCATGCCTTTTATCATATCTGCCTATTAACAAGCACTCTTTAAAAGGCAACTCAGGAAAAAAAAGGGGGGAAATAATCAGCATGCTACCTATCTCGTGCAGCCAGGCCCCAAATCAAATAACGCAGCCAGCGAGACTGATTACCACATGAGAGAGAGAGAGAGAGTCTGCCAAAAATAGAGCTTTAATTTCATTAGAAATGAAGAATCATGTTTCTCAACATCAGCAGAGTTTCAAGGCTGTCAGGGGATCCAGGCTGTGGAAAAGATCCGCAGGAGTGTAACTGCCGGCCACACAGAGGTTAGCTGCAAAAATGCCCTATTTCAGCACAATGACGTAATCACTTACAGGCACAAAAGCTTGCTAAAATTGGTGTGCCATGACAGACCTGCACGCAGGCTGGACAGGAAGTAAAAGCACACAATAGGAAAGGGTGTAGGCAAGACATCACTCAGTGAGAGTAACAGAACGGGCGATTGAGTCAGTGGCTCCTATATGCAGACATCAATATTGCCTTTGTCATCCTTTAATGTCAAGCTGAGGTTTGCATAACTGCATTTGTAAGTGGCCCATGAACTGCCAATGGGTAAATCAGATTTGAGTTCTCATAAAGAGATCACAAGAGGTCATTCAGTACTTGGAAGGGGAAGGTAAAACTTGCACACCCTGGATTCTAAGAAATGTGACTTTAAAAAAGGCCCAATCCCAGTTCTACCCCTTAGCCCTTCCCCTTACCCCCCTCGTTTTACGTGTTCACATGAAGGGGTAGGATTGTCCCAATTATCTTTAGCCTGAAGGCATAAGGCTAAGGGAAAGGGCTAGATACCCCTTGAAACTGAGATTTTCCAGGACCACACTCAAAACCAAGGGGTACGAAAATTTCCCAGAATACACCATATACAACAGCAGCATGGCTGCACACTGAAGTCAGGAGATGCACAAATTAGTATGTTTTGTCATTATTATGAATTTTTACAACAAACAAGCACAATTTAATACATTCATTCGGCTTAAAAAAAAACTGCTAAAATAAAAAAACGATAAATTTCGCTATCTATAATCCATAATAATAACTCCTGTATAGTAGTCCCACAACACACTTTCACATCTGTCACTCGATGACACTCAAATACCGTCAGAAAAGTCTAGTGGCTGGGAATGAGTGTTTTACAGTGTCTGCTATCATGTTAATGTTGTTTTTGTGTGTTTACATAGATAAATATGGCCTGTTTACATAGATAAATATGACCAGGGTGTAAACAGTACAGTGCACAGTACAGTTACAAGCTTATTGCCACATTAGATCATTATGACAACATGATATACGGCTTCAGTGATTTCCTAAAGATAAATACCAAAAAATAACACAACTGGAATAACTACAGCAGTCGCGATCATCATTCTCATATGAAACAAGAGATCGTGATGACATATGATGACGTGTGCAGGTGTTGTAGTGCTGTCCCATTTCTTAGGGGTAAATTTTGAAGCCCTTCCCCTTCATACTCTAATTCAAGGGCCAAGGGGAAGGGATAGGGGTACAAAAATAGAATTGGGACTGGGCCTAAAGAACTGTTTAGAATCACCAAAACATACATAATTATGTATAAAATGTAATGTCATGTAATATAATGTGCCATTTAAAGCACAACATGTCATTTCAATTAAAAATGATGTTACTTATTTTACAGTTTTTAATGTTCAAAACATTTGTGCCCCTAAAGAAATAATTCCCCTCAAAATGCAATTTCTGTCAACATTTACATTACTTTTTCTATGAATTTGAGATTTTCTTCTATTAACCAACAGAAAACAATATCCATTGACATCCATAGAGGGAAAAACAAATACTATGGAAGTACAGGTAAGTTACAAATAGTTACAGGTTTCCAACATTATTCAAATTACCGTTTACTGTCACTTTTAAGCAGGGCTGGGTGATTTGGTCTAAAATCTAAATCTCGATTAATTGAACATTTTAACTCGATTACGATTAATGAACGATTGAAACAGCCTTCCTAGCACAGTTCGGGATGCAGACACACTACATCAGTTTAAAACTAGATTAAAGACACATCTCTTTGCATTAGCATGCACATAAAACACAAATGCTTTTGAAATCCAAATCCTCTAAAGGATTGTTCGTCTGCATTATTTAGGGCAACCAGAGCCGGGAACAGTTCCCAAAAGACATTATAATTTGAACGGCATCTGCGCTTATGTTGGTCTGTTTTTATTATTCCAGAGGATTCCATAATCCTGGACCAGGCTGTACCCTGAGCAGCTGCTGTGGTGGTCATGGAGGAGTAGAGAGCATGAGACTGAATCCTGTAAGACCCCAGTGACAGACAAGTCTTCGCATTGATCCTGAAGGGCCAGCCTGTACACCAGCTGGTGACCTCTCCCACCTGCAGCTTCTTCACGATGGACGTCCAGCGTTCTCCAGCCTCCAGCACCTAGACTGCAGCTCTGCGCAAGACATTTGGCCAGAGGAGAAATGGTCGTGCCCAACTGAGCCTGGTCTCTCTCTAGTTTTTTTTCCTTCACTTTCATCAATTGGTGAAGCTTGTTCCTTGCCGCAGGCTGCACGGTAGCACAGTGGGTAGCATGTTCGACTCACAGCAAGAAGGTCACTAGTTCGAGACTTGGCTGGGTCAGTTGGCGCTTCTTTGTGGAGTTTGCATGTTCTCCCCGTGTTGGTGTGGGTTTCCTCCGGGTTTCCCCCACAAGTCCAAAGACTTGGTATAGGTGAATTGGGTAGGCTAAATTCTCTGTGGTGTATGTGTGCAAATGAGTGTGTATGGGTGTTTCCAAGTGATGGATTGCAGCTGGAAGGGCATTTGCTGCGTAAAACATATTCTGGATAAGTGGTGGTTCATTCCACTGTGGTGACCCCAGATTAATAAAGGGACTAAGCTGAAAAGAAAATGAATGAATGAATGTTCCTTGCCGCTGTTGCCACTGGCTTGCAGGGTTCAGGACTTGTGGAGCTGCGCATCGATGGATTTGCTCTTCAGTGTTTGGCCTCTCAGCAGTGAAAATTAAACCACACTGAACTGAACTAAACTGAACTTCAACTCTGAAAACTGGACTGACACAGTTTCAATCTATATAATCTTCTATGTTGTAAATCTACATTGTAAAAGCACTATAGAAATGAAGATGAAGATAATTTTATTTATTTATTTATTTATTTATTTATTTATTTATTTATTTATTTATTTATTTATTTTTGCCCTCATGCTTCACTGACAAGTTTTGTACAGTAAATATGCTCACATATTACAAGTGGGAGATTTTTGAATGAAGGGTGCATTACTTGATTGTAAAATAATTGAAAGAAACACACACTCCCTACTGTCTATTTATTTAACATCAACAATAAACAACAAAATCTTTTAAAACAAAACAAATATGCAAATAAATAAATAACAAAAACTTTTGGAAAGAATATAAATAATTTTCAATGTTTTACATATTAAAAGTAGAAAATAAGCAGTATCTACAGTATCTAAGAGTGAATAACTCTTGTATATCCTATAAATAATATTTTAATTTCTTGCATTTCTTGTATCTTCTGTAAACAAATATTTTAATGTAAATAATAATTTTAATGGAATAGACCATACGTATGCGCTCAACACAGAAGTATAAAATAAATCCGAGTGGGGTCACGTGATGCCACACGCGGTAGGGAAATTAGTAGAAAAAAATGGACCTGGAAAAATTTGATCGATTATAAATTCTGACAGTCGATTTCGATTACTTTTTGATTAACCATCCAGCCATACTTTAAAGTAATTTCACACACAAAAATACTGACACCAAACTTTTGAACAGCAGTTTGCACAACAAAGAATAATATAGTGCAGTTGGGGAAGTATTTACTCAAAGTTTCACACTGGAAAGAGTGCAAAAAATCTAAACCGTTTTTGTAGGCATTGGCTCAACTTCCTCATTCGAATCTTCTGTCTTTAACCACAAAAGCAGAAATGGTTCCGCACGAGCTTAAGCAAGCTTGCCAAAGTGGAAGTGAATTCTGATCAGATTCTAATTTTGAAATGTACTTATTCAGCCTCTTACTGTGTTGCCGAAGAACAGGCCCAACCACCTGTTATAGATTACATCCTCTGAAGCGCAGGAAGAGCCAGACCCAGTGTTTTATATTCAAAAATGCACTCTCTTTAGTTTGTGGTAGGGTGTGTGTGTGTGTGTGTGATTGTGGCATGTGTCTTAGGCTAGAAAACATCCCTGAAGTGATTGTAGAGGGAAATCAGAGGTCTCAAACCAGTTATGTCACTCCAATTCATAAAGGGCTGTGCCAGTGCTCGCAAAAGTTGCATTCCACTCTCTCGTGTTAATTTTTGGCAGCTGGAGGAGAATGTCACTGACAACACACAGCTAGAAAGAAAGATTTAAGGAAGAAAGTGTTGCAGAACTTGATTAAAAACATCCGAACATTAAGAAAAGGGTTTTTTTCTAGCCAAACAGCGAGCAGAATTGGTCAGGAAATCGCACCGGAGTTGGCAAAGCACCTCCGGCCATAACGTATGTTCCATAACCCCAGTCAAACCGCTAACCTGAAATGTTCAGTAATATATCAGAGGAAACAAATCAGAGTCAAGTCCTGAGAGTGCTGCGATCCACATCAGGCACACCACAGCCCAGCAGCATGCATACGCTTCATTCATCTTTTGTAAATGATACACGCTCATATTTCCTCCTCATTTCCCTTGCACATGGAAAGCCACTGGGAAAACCAAATGTCCATTGAATGAAAGGCCAAGGCTGTAAGGACGTGACTAGCGCTGCTTTCAGGTTAAAAGAAATACGGCTGTCCTGGATTTCTTTGGCTTCTATGGCTATTCTGCTCATATCACCACATATAAGCAGATGTCACATACAGTGAAGGAACAGTTGAAGGTCATCTTATATAGTGCTCATTTTGAATCAAGCTCTGAAAATCATTTGCAAAACAGATATTCAAAAGCTTCTGAAAGCCAGGAATGCACATTATGAATCACATGAAGCTTGCTAGACTGCTTAATTTCTTCATACTGTATTTACACCTTGATGTAAAACAATATAACACTCTTCAATATAAAAGTGTCTCAAAACAAGGTAAAAAAAAAACCCACAAAACAATCAGGTATATTTCATGTAAAATATTTAAGATAGAAATACAAAGATAATCAGTCAATTTAACTTAACTACACTGTAAAAAAATCCGTAATTGTACGATTTATTTCTGGCAGCCGGAAAAAAAACGTAAAATAACGGCTGTAAAATTACAGCAATTTACTGTAAAATAACGGACATTAAATTACAGAAATTTCCTTAAATTTCTGGAAAATTTCTGTAATTCAACCTTGTTATTTTACAGTAAATTTCTGTAATTTAACGGCCATTATTTTACGGTTTATTTCCGGCACCCCAGCTGCCAGAAATAAACTGTAAAATTACAGATTTTATTTACAGTGTAGCTTTTATTTTATAATTATTTTAGCAGTGCAGTTTTTTACTGAATGCAATTGTTCAATGTTTATTTCTGAGCCATGCTTGTTTTTTTATGTGCTTTCTTTTTTAGGCTGTAAAAGTATATTGAATCTAAATATACTATTGTAATGTGAAGTGACGCTGACAAGGGAGGTGCAGATCCAAATGCGGGTTTATTAAACAGAATGGTCAGGCAAGCAATGGTCAACACAGGGGCAAACAGATGTATACAGACAATCCAGTCATGGTCAAAGGCAGGCAGCAGACAGGAATAAACAATAAAACAAAGCAAGGGTCAAACACACGGCAAGACAAGACAAGGAAAACACGTCGTAATGTTTACAAAACTGTTCAATAAGACTCAGCCATGAGTGTCTCAAAGTGAGCCGTAAATACAGTTGAAGTCAGAATTATTAGCCCCCCTGTTTATTTTTTTTCCCCAATTTCTGTTTAATGAAGAGAAAATTTTTTCAACACATTTCTAAACATAATAGTTTTAATAACTCATTTTTAATAACAGATTTATTTTATCTTTGCCATGATGACAGTAAAGAATATTTTACTAGATTTTTTTTCAGACTTTTCTATACAGCTTAAAGTGACATTTAAAGGCTTAACCAGGTTAATTAGGTTAACTAGGCAGGTTAGGGTAATTAGGCAAGTTATTGTATAACAATGGTTTTGTTCTGTAGACTATTAAAAAAATTTAGCTTAAAGAGGCTAATAATTTTGACCTCGAAATGGTTTTTAAAAAATTAAATATTGCTTTTATTCTAGCCGAAATGAAACAAATAAGACTTTCTCCAGAAGAACAAATATTATCAGACATACTGTGAAAATTTCCTTGCTCTGTTAAACATCATTTGGGAAATATTTAAAAAAGTTCAAAGGGGGGCTAATAACTCTGACTTCAACTGTATGTGTGTGTAATCAGTACTTGAGCAGCATCAGCTATGTGAGTTTAATCAATGGAGACTTGGAGCAGGTGTATGTGTGTGTGTGTGTGTGTGTGTGTGTGTGTGGTGTGTGTGTGTGTGTGTGTGTGTGTGTGTGTGTGTGTGTGTGTGTGTGTGTGTGTGTGTGTGTGTGTGTGTGTGGGTGTTGCATGATAGAACTTATATTGAGACCGGATTGTAGTCCGTGTAAATGTGAATGTTCTCAAGCGATCTATGAAAGTTAGATCGCTGATGATCATGACAACTATAAACAAAGTATGATCAAAAAGTAAACATTCATTCATTTTCCATCGATTTTGTCCCTTATTTATAAGGGGTCGCCACAGTGGAATGAATCACCAACCTATCGAACATTATGTTTTACGCATCGGATGCCCTTCCAGATGCAACCCAGTACTGAAAACACCCATACACACTCACATTCACACACACACTCATACACTATGGCCAATTTAGTTCATCCAATTCACCTATAGAGCATGTCTTTGGACTGGGTGGAAACCGGAGCACTTAAAGAAACCCACACGAACATAGCGAGAACATGCAAACTCCACACAGAAATACCAACTGGTCCAGCCGGGACTTGATCCAGCGACCTTCTTGCTGTGAGGCAACAGTGCTAACCACTGAGCCACTGTGCCGCCTATAAGTTATATAAAGACCATAAGTCTTCATATGAACTTTCCAAGTTAATTTTTAAGTCACATGGACTGTTTTAGGTCAAGTTTAATGTAATGTAGGGTCAACTGACTTGTAAGGTTGATATGATAGAATTTAATTTCCATTTGCGTGTCTAGTTGTCTATACGGAGCTATTTTATATACAAATAAAGCTTAACAACTGAAAATAATGTGAAATAATAAATATTACTATTCAATATGGAAAAAAAGAGAATAAACATATGCATTTAGTATATTTTTAGTTATTTAAATCTTATCTGACAAAAAAAGTCACTGTCAAATGGACAAAATCAGGTTGTTTAATTGACAGTGGTGAAGATTTTTAAAGATTTCAGTTATTATTTTAAATTATTCTGGATATAATCCAATCCTTAAATCAACTGTTTTAATTTGTCATCAAATGATTCTTGTTCTAAATATATATTTTCTTTTTTTTTACTCAAAAAAATAAGTATGCATTCCAATGTATTAATACAATTTAGAGCTAGAATACACTTTAATTGTTTTAAAGCTTGAAACCCCTTTTCATCTTTAGCCCATTTATGTATTCTCCTAACTTAGGGCAAAGAGTTACAGACTTACAGCATTCTTTTAACCTCCAAACCTCATTTTGCTTTTGCATTCGTAATCATTTTCACACACATTAGACCTAAAGACCTAAAAATTGAGGTCAATAGGCACTCTGTGGAGTCGTGCTGTGATGAAGCAGGAAGTGTGAGGCATTCGGGGTTTTTTTTCAGCATGCAGTTCGAATCTGTGAAAATTATTTCCAGACTGCATTTCAGCAAGTGCCAGTGGCTCATACCTGCCTACTGCCCCCAACTGTCCAGCAGCTGCCATTACAAACACAACTGCTAACACGGTGACATCATAGTAAATAGGACAATGAAGACAAAATGAACACATTTTATCGGTTTTAGTGACATAATTTGGAAGAACATCAAGCTTTTTCAGGGCCCTTTCTAGTTAATAATGCACTATAAAAATACAGCACGCATTATCATACTAATGATACATTTACAATTTAAATGACAAATGCGGGTGACATGGTGGCTCAGTGGCTAGTACTTTCACCTCACAGCCTCACACATCACACCTCATTCCGCTGTGGATTTCCTCCAGGTGCTTCGGTTTCCCCCACAGTCCAAAGACATGCTCTATAGGTGAATTGGATTAACTAAATTGGGCGTAGTGCGTGTGTGTGTGTGTGTGTGTGTGCGTGTGTGTGTGTGTGTGTGTAAATAAATGTGTATGGGTTTCCTAGTACTGAGTTGCGGCTGGGTTGTGCTGTGTAAAACATGCTGGATAAGTTGCCAGTTCATTTCACTGTGACGACCTCAGATAAATAAAGAGACTAAGCCGAAAGAAAATTAATAAATGAATAACAAATGGTGGAATATATTTTAAAATGTAATAGTAATACTTTAGTTTAAAGGTGCAGTGCACTCTCAGAAATAAAGGTACGAGAGCTGTCACTGCTGTGGTACCTTTTCAAAAGATACAAATTTGTACTTGAAGGGTCCATATTGGTACCTCAGAAGTATATATTAGTACCTACAAATTTTAAGAGGAACATTTTTTTACTTTTTAGGTACTAAGATGTACCCTTTAGGTATTATTATGGATCTTTTAGGTACAAATTTGTACCTTTTGAAAAGATACCACCCCAGTGACAACTCGTGTACCTTTATTTCTGAGAGTGTAGGTGATTGTCTTCAGAAACATTTTTTTTTTGTTCTGGTTGAAAGTCTCTTCACATTCCAATAGTACTGATGAAAGTAAATGATCTAAATGTATTTTTATATTCTGGGTAAGGCATAAGACAAAAAAGGTTCATCCAATTAAAATAGTATCGGGCCAACATCTCGCATAATTCTGATACGTACTGTAGCTCAAATCGTCTGTCAGCAAATGCAGATTTGAGCTACTGTGCACCTGTTTATACGCAGTTTTGTGCATACACGTGCTGCGCGTTTACGAGAGAGAGAGAGAGAGGTAAAAACATGCTGAATCAAAATTTTTTTTAAATCCTGAATCATTATCGGAGGTACTTTTGCACGCTGGAGGAAGGAAGACACCATGGCTGAAGTATTTCTCTTAGACAGGTAATGCTCTGTTCTATTTTTGTCACGCAGAGTTGATGTAGATTGGGTTGTTATGAATGGGTTATACGCACAGAAGTGTTGTGTAGCTCAACACATGAGAGAGGGTTCTGCTGTCATCTTTAAGGTACACGCGCTTATGTATTCAGGAGGCGTGGCTTTGGATGGCAGGGGAGGGAATGTGTTTCAGAGATTTATGCTAACAGGCTAGCATTGTGGCAGATCACCTACTGCACCTTTAAGTACCATTTCTCACTGTTAACTAGTGGCTTATTACCTGTTTATTATTTAAATATTGATTGTTTATTTGTACTTACTGTATATTCAGCATGATCTTATTCTACATCCCAAATCCTACCCCATACCTAAGCCCAACTGCTACCTTCACTGTTCATTGACATTGCCACAATTTTACAGTTATTCATTTATTTTCTTTTCAGCTTAGTCCTTTTATTAATCAGGGGTCGCCACAGCGGAATGAACCACCAACTTATCCAGCATATGTTTTACACAGCAGATGCCCTTCCAGCTGCAACCCATCACTGGGAAACACCCATACACTCTTATTCACACACAAACACTACGGACAATTTAGCCTACCCAATTCACCTATAGCACATGTCTTTGGACTTGTGGGGGAAACCGGAGATCCCCAGAGGAAACCCACGCGACAATTTAGCAATTAGCTTACAATTTAGCTTACTCAATTCACCTATAGCTAGTGGGGGAAAGCAGAGCACCCAGAGGAAGCCTATGCCAACATGGGGAGAACATGCAAACTCTACACAGAAATGCCTACTGACCCAGCCAAGGCTAGAACCAGTTACCTTCTTGCTGTGAGATGACAGTGCTACCCACTGTGCTACTGCGCCACCAATTTTACTTACAGCAAAAAGACACGGTAAAACACCATGTACATTTTTTAAGGTTCACAACTATGCACTGCATTAGGGGTCGTTTTAGAACACACTACTGTAAAACATATTTACAGGTAAGTTAGCAGCAGTTATGGAAACTTACTGACAATAATCAGTAAAAAATACAATAAAATGTCATACAGTGTTAATACTATTCATAAACAGGGAGTTTACTGAACTAAATGTCATAATCAATGTTTTTTAATAGTTTAAGTTCATTTATTTATAAAAGCACATTTTTAAACAGCCACAAGACTGACCAAAGTGCTGTACACAAGACAAAGTAAAATAAAAAGACAGATTATAAAAACATAAAAATAAGCCAAGAGAAACGACTAAGGGGCATCATGGTGGCGCAGTGGGTAGAACGATTGTCTCACAGCAAGAAGGTCGCTGGTTCGAGCCTCGGTTGGCGTTTTTGAGTGGAGTTTGCATGTTCTCTTTGTGTGGGTTTTCTCCGGGTGCTCCAGTTTCCCCCACAGTCCAAACACATGTAGAATAGGTGAACTGAATAGGCTGAATTGTCCGTAGTGTATGTGTGTGAATGCAAGAGTGTATGGGTGTTTCCCAGTACTGAGTTGCAGCTGGAAGGGCATCCACTGCGTAAAAC
This sequence comes from Danio kyathit, assembly GCA_903798195.1. Classification (NCBI taxonomy): domain Eukaryota; kingdom Metazoa; phylum Chordata; class Actinopteri; order Cypriniformes; family Danionidae; genus Danio; species Danio kyathit. The sequence continues at coordinate 19,591,044 of LR812530.1, read as the reverse complement.
ATATGCTGGATAAGTTGGAGATTCATTCCGCTGTGGCGACCGCTAATTAATAAATGGACTAAGCCGAAAAGAAAATGAATGAATGAATGAATGAATGAGAAACGATTGAATAAATTTAAAAATGAAGCAGAAAAGACTATTAAAATAATATTAAAAGGCCAAGCTGAACAGGTAAGTTTTTAGGAGCCATTTAAAATAGATAGAGATTTGCATTATGAAATAAAGTGTGGCAAATCAAATTTCTTCATGTAACAGCCAAGAAATCTTTTTTTTTTCATTAAAAATGTTTAAAGCTAGTTAATACGTCTGTGGAAAAAAGTGATACTTTTTAAAGATTTGAACAGCAACTTAGAAAAGCATATATATCTCTGAAAAGGATTTGTTATATGTTAATAACTGTCACTTTAAATCAATCGAATGGATCTTTCCAGAATGAAATCATTTCTGTAAAAACATAGCGACCCCAACATTTTGAAAAATATTGTGTATAACATATGTTGAAGTTTAAACATAACCACTGCAATTATGTAGACAATTTATATAAATTGCCCTATACAATGAGCACAATAATAAATCAGTCCTAAGGGCGCCATAAATACATCTAAACTTTTTAAGAAACCAAAAATAAGTACTGCACCTCTGCTAGAGTAATTTTCTTTCAAAATATGATACAGATGAATACAGATGTAGCTAGGCCACAAAAGGTTACCAAACCTCAAACGGAATATGATAATATGTGCTAAGAAAACAAAGATGTATGTAGGGAAAAAGAAAAAAAAAAAAATAATACAAATGAAAAACACAGCCCACTAAAACCCAAAGATCAGAAGGGTTCAAGGAATTTCAAGAAATGGCAGTAATGTGTCTCCCAGGAGCAGTGTTTTTCTGAACACATGGGTTTTCTCACAGTAAAACCCAAGTCCTGACACAAAACAGAATAACACTTAAAAGAGTCCAAAAAGCCATGTCTTGTTGAAGTGGCTTTAAAATAACTATGATTTGACAGAGACGCAGTTAAATGAGAGCCTACATTGACTGTAGCTTGCCAGACAATAAATCAACTTAATCTCTTTGGAAAAAAAGACTGCAAATCTCAATACAGAAAACTGGGCAATCGTTTGTGGACAATCTAAAAGGGAACGTTTGGGGAAAAAGGGATTAATATCGTAATTTATTCACCATCCACTCGTTCCAAACCTGTTCCAGTATCTTTCTTCCGCTGACCAAAAAAAAAGCAATAAAGAAGAATGCTTGTGATGGTTAATGGTAACCTTTGACTTCCATTTTCCAGTATTTTTGCTACTATGGGAGTCAGGGGTTACCATCAACTTGCAATCAGCATTCTTCAAAATATCCTTTTGTGTTCATCAAAAGACATAATCATACAGGTTTAAAGCAACTTAGGAGTGAGTAGATGATTTTGTTTTTAAACGAACACTCCAGTTTTTTTGAAAACAGGCAAATTTTACAAGTCACCCATTTAAACAATTGAGTGTTACAATTTATAATATCCATTTAGCTAATCTCTGGGTCTGGCGTGAGCACTTTTTGTGTAGCTTGGCATAAATCATTATTGAATCAGATTAGACCATTAGCACCTCGCTTAAAAATTTTTTAAAAGAGTTTCGATAATTTTCCTATTTAAAGCTTTACACTTCAATACCTACAGCATGTGTTTGGACTTGTGGGGGAAAGGGGAGCACCCAGAGGAAACCCACGCGAACACGGGGAGAAATTCCACATAGAAACGCCAACTGACCCAGCAGAGGCTTGAACCAGCGACCTTCTTGCCATGAGTAAATACTAAATCGTATTTTTGCTTTGTTTTATGTGGTTTTACACTGTCAATTGCCTTTTGGAATTATTTCCTACAATTATCAGATAATTGTTAGATCCTGAGTGTTTGTTTTTATCATGTGACCCTCCCCATGTGCTCCTTTGTTCTAGTTCCTGCCATTAGTTAATGTTCATCTGTTCCACCTGTGTTCCACCCCTGTGTGTGATCAGTTCAATCATCCTCTGTGTATTTAAGTATGTGGGTGGGCGGGTCAATCGGTAAAATTGGTTGGGTTTAGGAAAGGAGGAGGGTGGGTCAGTCGATTGGCCGGTCGCCCAGTCAATCATTCAGTTAGACAGACAGACAAACGGTCGGTCGACAGCCCACAGTGTGGGCGCAAACGGCACTCACGAGAGACATTTGAGATACGAAAAAGCGCACACAGCAGCTTCTCGCGGATTCGTGAAAACAAAAACTGCAAAAATACATACCTCCCGGGACTCCAGAAACGTCCACGGGACTACGTTTTCAGAATGAGCCTGGGTTGAAGAAAAGCCTGTCTAAGCAAAATGCTAGCAGGCCTTTGTAGCTCCACTGCCACTCCGCCTCTTTGGCCTTTTTTAGTCAGCCTCAGTCAGTGATGATGCGCGAACAAAATGGGGACGATTGGCCATGCCTACTTGTAGCTTAATTTGCGCTCTTCAGAAACCTATGGGTGACGTCACGGATACTACGTCCATATCTTTTACAGTCTATGGTGGAAATGAGAGGTGTCTTTATAGTCCAGGTAATGAATCAAAGATAAGATTCAGCTGTGTCTGTGTGTAATAAGGGAAAACTGGAACAGGTGTGTGTGAGGTGGATGACCGTATTTGTAGTCCATTTGGTGACAGATTTGTAGTTTTCCAGCGATCTAGCTACTGCGGATCGCTGAAAAACTACAAATCTGTCACCAAATAGACAGTGTTTTGTCTTAGTTGTCTTCTTTTTTTGGCCTTGGTTTATTTTAAACTTGTTGTTTAATTAACATTCATTTCATATTTACATGTATTACCATTGACAGGGCTTTGTCTTTGTGTGTCATTGTGTGCACTGTCTATATATATTAATTTCCAAATTAATTCATTTATTTTACATTAATATTCATTCATTCATTTTCTTTTCGGCTTAGTCCCTTCATTAATCTGGGGTCACCACAGCGGAATGAACTGCCAACTTATCCAGCATATGTTTTATGCAGCAGATGCATTTCCACTGTAACAATTTCATTCCATCGTAATAATCAAATAAGCAAACTTTGCTGCTGTACCATGACTGCAGCTGGCGCAATGATATTACGCTGCGGAGTTAGTATGCATAATATCATTGCACCTGCTGCAGCCATGGTAAAGCAGCAAAGAGCCTTAATGTTTTATGCTGAAATGAGAGTATGGTTCTTAGCAATATCAGCATAAAGAAATAGGAACTTTTCATTTTTCATCACTCTTAGTACACAATGTATCTACAGAAGTGTTAAGCTTTAAATTAAATAACTCTTTTTTTCAAAACTGCCTTTTTTTGAGCGAGAGAGAGAGAGAGAGAGAGAGAGAGAGAGAGAGAGAGAGAGAGAGAGAGAGATGCTAATGGTTTAATTCATTGATTTATGCTAAGCTAAGCTTAAAATGCTCTTGCCATATCTGAAGTTCGGCTCAATAGATAAAAACAATGTCAAAACTCCAGGGGCCTCATGTATCAACGCTGCGTAAAACATATTACCGCGTTTCACGCTCATGTTTGGATTTGCAAATGATGAAATTAACGTGAGAATGTGCGTTGGTCCGCGCCAACTTCATGTCTGCCGTACGTGTATTTCTTGTGTGTGTTTGTTTTATTTCCATTGGCGACTCCTCGAGGCGATTATGTTAAATTGCACACTACAAAGTATCGCACCAACACATGTGAAAAACATTGCTGTTAATTTATAATTGATAAAATGGGTTAATTGACACAATATATTTTTTTTTACCAACTATGTTATTTAGAACATATAAAAGAATTTGCAAATGTATACAATATTGTGGCAAGGTGGCCTTGGTCAACCCATGATTCATTCATCCTCACAAACGCGCAATGGGTGGCTTCTTAGTGAGTGATGTATTTAAAGATATTATTCCAGCTAAGTTTTTTTATTTTATTTTATTTTATTGCGCATAATTATTATCAGGAGACTGCAGTTATCCATTAAAGACGTGGCTGTTAACCCCCCCACAACAACCCACAAAACTGACCAAGAGTGCAGATACAATGATGCCCATTTTCGCACTTGGTCAGTTGTAGAGAGGGCGATTGGGCAGCTGAAATGCCGGTGGCGCTGCCTTGATAAGAGCGGAGAGGTGCTGTTATACCACCCTAACAAAGTGTTCCTCTACATATGTGTCTCCCACAGACACGGATACTACTCTAGACAGTAAAGTGTCGCCCACAATTGAGGCAACTCTCTCCTCAAAGGGTGTTAGTTCAGCATCTCCTGTTCCCCCGCCTGTTCGGTCCACACTTTGATGGTGCACCGCTGTGTTCTCCTCTTAACCTGTAACTTTACATCGGACCATTTCTTTTTTAATTCACTCACAGTGTGATGTTCAGACTCCACTGCGTTAACTGCGTCAGCTAAACTCTCCCACTCAACTTTTTTTCTTTGGTTATTAATTCCGGAGGACAAACTTGCAAATAACAGTTTTTCTCCGGTCTACCTCCGATAAGAGCACCTCCAATTCACATTCTGTGAAGTTTCTCTTCTTGCTTGCTTTTGCCATTGCTTTTTCGTTTGGTTTTGCCAAAGTGGAGTCATTACCATATTCATATGGGAAAGGAGGCAGGGAGGGGTTTTGCTCTCATACACGTGCACTCAGTTTCATATTAATTCGGATGTACAAAGAGAATATGCGTGGGATTCCGCGTACGCAGTGTTTCATACATCTGATTTTTTTTACTGCGTATGCACATTTACAGCCTTGTCCGTACGCAATGTTTTAGTATTAATTCTACGCAAGTCTTTGTACACGAGGCTCCTGCTGACTTGTAAAATGTCCCAAAAAAGTAAAGTGTTCCTTTAAGGGCCTCTCACAGCATTAACCTTCTTCGAAATTGCATTCCGTTTTGCGAGAGTCCTGTGCAACTACACTGTGGCATTGATCACATGGCCTCCATCTCCATCCAGACCACTTCAGATTAATTTTTCAGCTGCTCCAGCGCAGCCGTTTCATAGCGTATCAACAGAGTAGCGACCCATCTGCCTCTGCCCTACTTCTGCAGCTTTGTGCGTGACACCGCAACCATTTAAAGTGCCGTTTTTTCGCAAGCGACTCCTCCACCATTTTCAGCTGTCTCATTCCATTTTTCATTCATCCCTTAATTTGCGATGCAGCTCTTTTTCTGAGCCTGTGACTTTTCCCTCGCCGTGTGCATTATTCACAGTTTCTCAGAAGCTTCAACACCCAGAAGGCCCAAACCTGACTCTTCCATTTCCATATTTTCTACTTACAGACTTCTGTTTTACCATTTCAAACACGTCACACTGAGAATACCAATTTGGACCCTAATGCAAGACCTGCAGTCCAGAGGCAGCTGGAAAACAGTTTAAGATTGAGATATGGGGTCTCTGAAGACCACCAGCCCAGGGAAAGCCTGAATGGATGTAATGGAGTGGTGGACCTGTGCATTTGAAAGCAGATCTGAGACTGCTGAACAAACAGTCCAGCTATTCTTAAGTTATTCCATTATTATATGATGGACAGTTCCTTAAAAAAGCTTTGTTTCCCAGTATCCATGTAATGGGTGTCAAAGGTAAACAATTTACATTACCAACATTCTTCAAAATATCTTCAACATTCAACAGAAGTGGAATATAGTATTTCAACTGGCTGACAAAAGTGTTGAAACAGCAAAATATTTAAGCAACCTTTATCTTTTATTCAGAAGTATCTAGGAAAATAAAAATGCTGATAGATTTGCCATATTTGGAAGTAAAAAAGACAATCCTTATCATTTTACAACAAAGTAGAATTCTATAAGCAATAAACCAACATGCTCTTAATGTGCTGTATGGCAATTCATTCAATGTTTTGTCTTAGTTGTCTTCTTTTTTTTGCCATTGGTTTATTTTAAATCTGTTGCTTAATTCACGTTCATTTCATATTTACATGTTTTACCATTGACAGTGCTCTGTGTTTGTGTGTCATCATGTGCACTGTCTATATATTAATTTCCAAATTAATTCATTTATTTTACATTAATATTCATTAATTCATTTTCTTTTCGGCTTAGTCCCTTCATTAAACTTATCCAGCATATGTTTTACACAGTGGATGTTTAACACAGCGGATGTGTATGGATGTTCCCCATCACTGGGGAATAATATAATTCATATTATATATATATATATATATATATATATATATATATATATATATATATATATATATATATATATATATATATATACATACTGTGTGTGTGTGTGTGTGTATATATATATATATATATATATATATATACACATATATACATACTGTGTGTGTGTGTGTGTGTGTGTGTGTGTGTGTGTGTGTGTGTATATATATATATATATATATATATATATATATATATATATATATATATGCTATTCTTAATATCTAATTTATATGTTAGTTACATTGTCTTGTTAATTCAGCTGCTGCTGGATTTGGGCTGCACATAAATTAAAAGTTTTATTGTCAATTTACAAGATGTACAAAATATGTTTACACATTTTCTTACTGTATCTACTGTCAAAGTGAAATCTCCAGGAATAAACACATCTTGCAGGAGTCACTTGCCACACAGCTAGTTTACCTCAGTAGATAACTACGAACAAGGAAGCTAGTTGGCCTGGTATTACTGTATTACTCATTCAAATGAGTACACGGGTCTTACGCTATACATTATACACCATCATAGAGGTTGTATACGTCAGTTGTGCATAACGTGCATTTGGCCGCTGCCGGAAATCAGCAAGTGGAGTTTATAATTTAAATATTTGAAATATTTCTGTTACAAAAACACACAGGCTGCATCCAAAATCACATACTTCCCTGCTATATAGTAAGTTAAAAACAGTATGCAAGCCGAGTAAAATTTCTCAATTCATAGTATTTGAAAAACAGTAGGCGAGAAGTACCCGGATGACCTACTACTTCTGACAAAATCCAATGGATGCTACGCTATCCCATGATGCCATGCAAGAGAATTTATGAATAGGAGTGAAGCCATGCAACTGATTCAGGTAGGTCACGTGATAATGACAAATGGTGGATGTAGTATGTCTGAATTCCATTCACATTACTCACATTCATACTAACAGTTGTGTAGTAAAGTCCCTATAGGCATGGGACAATAACTGGTTCAAGTTTACCGCGGTTTGCAAAAGTCAATGTTTTAATACAGCTAAAATGTTCTGTTATGCTGTTCCCAAGGTATATGTCAGGTTTTTTAATGTATTTTTATGTGTTGTAAAGAAATCTGTGTTTTTGAAACTAATGAAGACAGCAGAAGTCAATGATTTTTTTTTAACTATTTAGCCTGAAATGTTTACTGTTACAAAATATTATAAATGTTTCCTAAAATGAAATATATGTGTTCAATGGAGAATTTAAAAAAAAAGACATTTAAAAAGAACTTATTTTAGAGCAGTAATCACAATATCGTGAAACCGTGGTATTTTTATCCAAGGTTATCATACCGTCAGAAACTTATACCGGCCCATGCCTAGTCCCTACTTGAGTATAAAGCAATTTCGGACACAGCCATAGATCCATATATAAAATATGCTATTCTTAATATATCATTTATATGTTAGTTACATTGTCTTGCTAATTCAGCTGAAGCGGACTGCTGGATTTGGGCCCCGCATAAATTAAAAGTTTTATTGTCAATTTACAAGATGTAAAAAAATATGTTTACACATTTTCTTACTGTATCAACTGTCAAAGTGAAATCTCCAGGAATAAACACATCTTGCAGGAGCCACTTGCCACACAGCTAGTTTACCTTAGTAGATAACTAGGAATAAGAAAACTAGTTGGCTTGGTATTACTGTATTACTCTTTCAATTAAGTGCACATGTCTTATGTTATACATCATATAGGTTGTATACGTCAGTTGTGCATAATGTGCATTCGGCCACTGCTGGAAGTCAGCAATTGAAGTTAATATTTGAAATATTTCTGTTACAAAAACACACAGGCTGAATCCGAAATCACATACTTCCCTATTATATAGTAAGTTAAAACAGTATGCAAGCCAAGTAGTATGTCTCAATTCATAGTATTTAAAAATCAGTAGGCGAAAAGTACCCGGATGACCTACTACTTCTGATGAGATCCAATGGACACTAAGCTATCCCATGATGCCATGCAAGAGAATTCATGAATGGGAGTGAAGTCATGCAACTGACACAGGTAGGTCATGTGATAATGACAAATGGTGGATGTAGTATGTCTGAATTCCATTCACATTACTCACATTCATACTATATAGAACACATACTGTACTTTTTTAACAGTCGTGTAGTAAATTGTAATTCTAATGTAGTCCCAACTAGGCATGGTTTCAAGGTTTACAGCGGTTTGCAAAAGTCAAGGTTTTAATACAGCTAAAATGTTCTGTTATGCTGTTCCCAAGGTATGTGTAAGGTTTTTAAATGTATTTTTATGTGTTGTAACGAAATCTGTGTTTTGAAACTAATGAAGACAGCAGAAGTCAATGATTTATTTGAACTATTTAGCCTGACATGTTTACTGTTACAAAATATTATAAATGTTTCCTAAAATTAAATGTATTGTTTTTTTTTGTTTGTTTTACCAAGACATTTAAAAATAAATTATTTTAGAGCAGTAATCACAATATCGTGATACCGTGAAACCATAGTTTTTTTTATCCAATGTTATACCGTCAGAAACTTATACCGGCCCATGCCTAGTCCCTACTTGAGTATAAAGCAATTTCAGACACAGCCATAGATCCATATATAAAATATGCTATTCTTAATATATAATTTATATGTTAGTTACATTGTCTTGCTAATTCAGCTGAAGCAGACTGCTGGATTTGGGCCCCGCATTAATTAAAAGATTTATTGTCAATTTACAAGATGTACTAAAAATATGTTTACCCATTTTCTTATTGTATTCTCATATGCTAAACAATGTTTTCAATGTTTTTCTTTATATAGTAATTACCTATAAATTTGTAGATTTGTTAGTTGTGATTGAGCTTAATATAAGTAAAAATGCTTAAACTAGTTTACTTACACCACTTAATAGAGAATTTTGAATAACTATTCATCTTTTGTGTATATTTCTGAAATAAGACCAAATAAAAAAAATGATGAGACTTCACTGGGATACATTTTCAGCAGAAACAATGGCAGACAGCAAACCAAAAGTCATATTTCAATTTTAAGGCCAAAGTGTGTGTTTATATGTGTCTGCGGCGATGTGGTAATGTACTCACAAGAACCCACGTCTCCTTGCAGCTGGAGGATTTGGGGAACTGGCATGGTTAAAACCACTACGTCAAACCGCTCTGGAGCTCCTTCTTTGCGACACACTTCCCAGCCAGTGTCTTTCCGGTGAATGTGAGTGACGTGTCGGTTGTAGAAAACCTCTGCTCCTGCTTGAGTGCGAAAGGGCACAGTTGGCAATGTTGCACAAGGAGCAAAAAGGGGACAAAAAGCAGAGAGAAACAGAAAAGAAAATATAAAAAAAGTCAAGTAGAAAGAAAAGGTCATATTAAGTATTATTGAGAAGTCAAGATTAAGTTTGGTCACATGCAAAGAGCTTTAATTAATTTCTCGTTTTAGTAAGAAAAGATATTTTGGAAAGAATAACCAATCCCAACATTTAGAAACATAGAAAAATCCATCAGAATTAGCCTACAATGTATTTCATAAAAGCCTAAAAGAACAGTTACCTCATAATTAACTCTTCCACAAGCAATCATTGATATGATACAATCATTGATATGTACTGTATATGACATTTTCCTGTCAAACAAATACAGTCTGAGTAGTTAAAAATTTTGTCCTGGCACTTCCATGCTGTATAATGGTGTTGGCTAGTGGTGTTTATTATGAAGCTTTCAGAAATGCTGCCGGAGAGGGGTAGTAGGTCATCAGGGTACTATTCATCCGGGTACTTCTTACCAACTGTTATTCGAATACTATAAATTCGGACATACTACTCTGCTTCATTCATTTATTTTCCTTCAGCTCAGTCCCTTTATTCATCAGGAGTCGCCACAGTGGAATGAACCGCCAACTTATCCAGCATATGTTTAACACAGCGGATGCCCTTCCAGCCGCAACCCAGTACTGGGAAACATCCATACACACTTATTCACACACATACACTACGGACAATTTAGTTTATTCAATTCACCTATAGCGGATGTCTTTGGACTGTGGGGGAAACCAGAGCACCTGGAGAAAACCCACACAAACACGGAGAGAACATGCAAACTCCACACAGAAATGCCAACTGACCCAGCCAGGACTCGAACCAGTGATCTTCTAGCTGTGAGGCAACAGTGCTAACCACTGCACCACCGTGTCACCATACTACTCTGCTTGCATACTGTTTTTAATGTACTATATAGTATAGTTTGCAATTATGTATTCAGCCAATTTGTTTTTGTAACAGAAATAATACAAAATTTTACATTTTAAACCTCCAGCAATGATCAAATGCAGGTTATGTGCGACTGACTTATATGACGAATGACATAATGTAAAAGGCATTCACAGTGAAATCTCCAGGACTATACACATCTTGCAGGAGCCACTTGCCACATAGTTTGTTTACCTCAGAAGACAAGGAACAAGAAAACTATTTGGCTTGGTATTACTGTGTAATGTTATACAGTATATTACTTTTTCAATCGAGTACATGTGTCTTATGTCATACATTATACACCGTATACACTCACCGGCCACTTTATTAGGTACACCTGTCCAACTACTCGTTAACGCAAATTTCGAATCAGCCAATCACATGGCAGCAACTCAATGCATTTAGGCATGTAGACATGGTCAAGACCATCTGCTGCAGTTCAAAGCGAGCATCAGAACGGGGAAGAAAGGTGATTTAAGTGACTTTGAATGTGGCATGATTGTTGGTGCCAGACGGGCTGCTCTGAGTATTTCAGAAACTGCTGATCTACTGGGATTTTCACGCACAACCATCTCTAGGGTTTACAACAAATGGTCCAAAAAAGAGAAAATAGCCAGTGAGCGGCAGTTCTGCGGGCGCAAAGGCCTTGTTGATGCCAGAGGTCAGAGGAGAATGGCCAGACTGGTTCGAGCTGATAAAAAGTCAACAGTAACTCAAATAACCACTCGTTACAACTGAGGTATGCAGAAGAGCATCTCTGAACACACAACACGTCCAACCTTGAGGCGGATGGGCTACAGCAGCAAAAGGCCACACCAGGTGCCACTCTTGTCAGCTAAGAACAGGAAACTAAGGCTCACCAACAGAAACACACCAAAATTGGACAATAGAAGATCGGAAAAAAACGTTGCGTGGTCTGATGAGTCAATTTCTGCTGTGACATTCTTATGGTAGGGTCAGAATTTGGCATCAACAACATGATCCAAACTGCCTTTTATCAACAGTTCAGGCTAGTGGTGGTGTAATGGTGTGGAGATATTCTCTTGGCACACTTTGGGCCCATTAGAACCAATTGAGCAACGGCACAGCCTACCTGAGTATTGTTGCTGACCATGTCCATCCCTTTAAGACCACAGTGTACCCGTCTTCAGATGGCTACTTCCAGCAGGATAACGCGGCATGTCATAAAGCGTGAATCATCTTAGAACGGTTTCTTGAACATGACAATGAGTTCACTGTACTCAAATGGCCTATACAGTCCCCAGATCTCAATCCAATAGAGCACCTTTGGGATGTGGTGGAACAGAAGATTCGTATCATGGATGTGCAGCCGACAAATCTGCAGCAACTGCATGATGCTATCATATCAATATAGACCAAAATCTCTGAGGAATATTTTCTGTACCGTGTTGAATGTAACCCATGAAGGATTAAGACAGTTCTGAAGGCAAAAGGGTTCCAACCTGGTACTAGTAAGATGTATTTAATAAGGTGGCTGGTGTGTGTACATCAAATAAGTCAGTCGCACAAAAAGTGCATTTGGCCACCACCAGATGTCAGGAATTGGGTCAATTAATGATTTCTGTTACAAAAACAAACAGGGTGCATCCAAGAATTCATATTTCCCTACTAGTAAGTTAAAAAGACTATGCAAGCCGAGTAGTATGTCCGAATTCATAGCATTCGAAAAACAGTAGATGAGAAGTACCCGGATGACCTACTACTTCTGACGAGATGCTACTCTAGCCCATGATGCCATGCGAGATATTTCATAAATGGGAGTGAAGCCATGCAACTGATACAGGTAGGTCACATGATAATGACAAATGGCAGATGTAGTACATCCGAATTCCATTCACATTACTCACATTCATACTATATAGAACATACTTTTCTAACGATCATGTAGTAAATTCAAATTCTAATGTAGTCCCTACTCGAGTATAAATCGATTTCGGACAAAGCCATAGATCCACTTCATATGACAAACGCTAATCCCCTGGCAGCATACGAGTTCATTTTATGATCAATTTCTGCACGTTTGGAAACGTCAAAATAAAAGCCACTATCTAACAGTTTGATAGCATGGAGTCAGGAAAAAATGTAAAACTACTCAGACTGTGTTTGTCTGGCAAAAAAAGTAGTATACTGTACATGAGGATGGCTTGAGGGTAAGTAAATTATGGGGTAATTTAGATTTTTGGGTGAACTATTCTTTTAAGGTGACAGAACAATGCTGACAGCAGTATATGAAATGAACACCAGAGAAAAGGTTAAAAATAGAGTGTAAATACACACAATTCACTTTTCACATAAATCCCTTAATGTTTTGCTGATGTTTGAGAAACTGTGTTGTTTCTCAATGTTGTTCCACACATTAAAGCAGTTCCATCTGACTGCTGCTTTTTGTTCTTTGTTCCAGCACATGCAAAACATCAAAACATCCTGAACTGTTTCTGAAGTCTCAGTCAGATTATTGACTAAGTGCCGTGATCTTTGAGTTCATAAATCAGCTTGCGCGGCCTGGCCAAATTCTTCTGCGATCTCTCTAGGAACCAAGACAGATTTCTAGAAAGGTAAGACTAAGGAGGAACAACAACAGCTGGACGACTCGGGTCTTGCTGACCCAAAAATAATTTTTGGCAGCACATTTCTGTCATTAAACAGCTGATGAAAAACAGCTGCTTTATGAACAGCGATAAAATCGGTTATTAAATCTTGCTTCTATGACTGTGTAAATACATAAAAAGCATTTCAGTGTTAAATTACTCTCTTGGAAAAAATACTTTTAGGCAACAATGGATGTTATTTTTGCTATGTTAATACACGTCTTTATTAAAATGGAGATATTTTCATTGTAATTACTCAGACGTTTTAATAAAATAAAGTGCCTGGTGCTTCTAAAGAAAAACAGTTTGCATGGCTTTAAAGACTTTTATGCTCACCAAATCTGCATTTACTTAATTAAACAGGAAAATTATTTTTGAAACAGTTTTTAGTAGACTTTATTAATAGTTGGAGTTTTTATTTTTATATGTTCTGCTTTCACTTCAATTCTATTAAAGTTCAAGTTTTTAATACATTTCAATTTATCAATCTAAACAAATATTTAAGCTCAAGTTATTTTAGTTTTAAATTACACTACATAAACATTTCAAATGTTGCCTTCCCTGGGTGCTTGCCTTGGCCTATTCCCCCCCCCCCCCCCCCCCCACCATAGTTAATTGAAATAAGACATTTAATTCTTTTACAAATATTATTAAGAATTTTCCTTTTTTTTCTACTATAGTAAATGAAACCACGTACAATAACAGTTAGCCTAATCTCATCTAAAGATAACATATACAGTGCATCCGGAAAGTATTCATAGCGCTTCACTTTTTCCACATTTTTTTATTTCAAAATGGATTAAATTCATTTATTTCCTTAAAAATTCTACACACAATAACCCATAATGACAATGTGAAAAAATATTTTTTGAAATTGTTGCAAATTTATAAAAAAAAAAAAAATCTGAAAAAAAATCACATGTACATAAGTATTCACAGCCTTTGCCGTGAAGCTCTAAATTGAGCTCAGGTACATTCTGTTTCCACTGATCATTCTTGAGATGTTTCAGCAGCTTAATTGGAGTTCACCTGTGGTAAATAAATTGTCTATATAAGGTCCCAGGGTTGATAGTGCACGTCAAACCAAGCATGAAGACAAAGGAATTTTCTGTAGACCTCTGAGACAGGATTGTCTCGAGGCACAAGGCTGGGGAAGGTTACAGAAACATTTCTGCTACTCTGAAAGTTCCAATGAGCACAGTGGCCTCCATCTTCTGTAAGTGGAAGATGTTTGGAACTCACCAGGACTCTTCCTAGAGCTGGCCGGCCATCTAAGCGGAGTGATCGGGGGGGATCTTAGTCAGGGAGGTGATCAATAACCCGATGGTCACTCTGTCTGAGCTACAGCGTTCTTCTGTGGAAGAAGGACAACCATCTGTGCAGCACTCCACCAATCAGGCCTGTATGGTAGAGTGGCCAGACGGAAGCCACTCCCCGCCTGGAATTTGCCAAAAGGCTCCTGAAGGACTCTCAGACCATAAAAAAACAAAATTCTCTGGTCTGATGAGACTAAAAATGAACTCTTTGGAGTGAATGCCAGGTGCTACTGTACGTTTGGAGAAAACCAGGCACCGCTCATCACCAGGTTTTTTATTTTTAATAAATTTGCAACAATTTCAAAAAATCATTGTCATTATGGGGTATTGTGTGTAGAATTTTGAGGAAATAAATTAATTTAATCCATTTTGGAATAAGGCTGTAACATAAAAAAATGTGGAAAAAGTGAAGCGCTATGAATACGTTTCGGATGCACTGTATGGCAATACAATGATATGTAAAACATTTTATGTGTATAAAATTACATTTTTTACTCCTTTTACTCCTCATTTTACTCATAACTACATGTCTAAAAGAGAAGATAAACCACAGTACATTGTCTGATGGTTAGTACTACAGTTTCAGATTTTCAATAAAATTACTAATTAATTTCACAAAAATATTTTGAAAATTCACTTTAAATCCTGCAACACTGTGATTAGCTAATCTTGAACATTGAAAATGCTTTTTTGTAGACCCAGGTGAAAAGAAAGTATACTTAAGTTGTATTTTTTTGTACGTACTTATCCTATTATAATTATACTATACTAAGTGCATATTGAACAACGTCAAGCATAATAAATGTTAATAGATTAACTTTAAGATACTTGTAACATATTTTATTATACTTTGTTGTGTTAAAATGGACCCACTTAAAGTACAATTAATGTCATTAAAGTGTACTTCCTCAAATGTTTTTAATACAATTAAATGCTATACTTGAAGTACACTTGGGTATATTTTAAGATTCACATTGATGTGTTCCCATAAATATGTAATATATTGTCAAATTACACAGCCCTTTTGGCTTTTATAAAGCAGCTTTATGCAATTTTGATCAAAACAAAATTTGGATACGATCAAAAAATAGATAAATAGGTATGCAAATCTAAAATGCAGAGATCCAAGTTTGTTGTTTGTCACAACATTACATAAAGCTGCAAATTTTATTAATTGGGTAACACGTTACAATAACTACACATTGTGAATCATTAACTGCAGATACAAATGCTCAATTCTTGACTTATGAGCACATATGTAATATGCTTAATGATTGTATTTCCATACTTTATTTATTATTTTTTTCATTACTAAATTAAGTATTGCATCATTTACAAACCAGTTGCTTATGAGTAGTTGTTGGTTTTTAAAGATTATTCAGAATGTGTTAGTAAATTATTAATAAACTATTCAAATTAACATTTATTAAGATTATTCAGGCATATACTAATAGTTAATATGTATGTTATTAAATGCTTCATTAACTTAACTTCATCCAGTTTTGTCACCTAATCTGAAGTGAGAACTATTTATGCTTTATAAATTCCATAAATGTCTTATAAATTAAAGGCTCAGGTATTTTCTATTTTATTTCTTATTTTCTGACTTTATTAATTTATTTTCATTTGAAGATACACAAATGAATCTGGATCAAATGAAAAATAAATCTTTGCAATTTTAACTAAAATAAAATTACTGCGCAGTTTAAACATCACTAAATAACATTGAAATGTTGTATCCTATTATATTGTTAAATTATTATATTGTTGTTCATTCATTCATTCATTCATTTTCTTTTCGGCTTAGTCCCTTAATCTGGGGTCGCCACAGCGGAATGAACCGCCAACTTATCCAGCATATGTTTTACGCAGCGGATGCCCTTCCAGCTGCAATCAATCTCTGGGAAACATCCATACACACTCATTCATACTCATACACTACGGACAATTTTAGCCTACCCAATTCACCTATAGCACATGTCTTTGGACTGTGGGGGAAACCGGAGCACCCGGAGGAAACCCAACGTGAACGCAGGGAGAACATTCAAACTCCACACAGAAACGGCAACTGACCCAGCCGAGGCTCGAACCAGCGACCTTCTTACTGTGAGGGGACAGCACTACCTACTGCGCCACCGCGTCGCCTATATTGTTGTTGTTTTATCCAATTCTGTGTTATATTTTGACACTCCTGTTAATCAGCAATGCTTAAACTTTACAGTCATTTTACTTTTTAGATAGGACTGCAAAGATTTATTTTCCATTTGATACTGAGCCTTTAATTGTCATTTATTAGGGATTTATAAAGCATAAATAGTCCTCACTTTAGATTAGGTCACAAAACTAAATGAAGTTGAGTTAATAAAGCATTTATTAACAGAAATGGTTAACTATTAGTATATGCCTGAATAACAATATATAAATGTTGATTTCAATAGTTTATTAATCATTTACTAACTCATTCTTAATGATCTTAAAAAACCCAACTACTCTGAAATACAAATGATTTGTAAATAATGCGATAATTTAGTATTCGATAAATAAATCAGTAAAATAGTATGAAAGTACACATTTGCTAATAAATCAAGAATAGAGCATTTGCATCAGCCGTTATAAACTGCTTACTAACGTCTATTAATATAGAGTTAATGCTTAACAAATAATGAATTCACTACTTGCTAATGCTTAATAGATGATTCATAGTGTGTAGTTATTATAAAGTGTTACCGTGTGGGTGTCATTTAATTTTAAACATTTTCCGCTCATTTAAACAAAAATGATATTTTTGTGATGATATTGGTAACCATGATGATTTTTGGTCGCTATAATTGTGATATTTAGTACACTGAAGCAACGGATTCTTTAGTACATTGAAATTATGGATTCGGGAAACACCATATCGCTGAACTATGTTTGTAACAACAAAACTTGCTACAGTATCTTACAGTAGTTGGTTAATGATTTGAGAAATGTGGCCCAGAAGTCAAATGACCTAGAGTGTATACCTGACTCTTTGAGGTAGTGTTTGACGATGGAGGACACCCCATGAGGTGTCACATAGTTCACCATTCCTTCTTCCTTTAACATCATGCCTTCGACAGGAGCGCTGAGGGGTTTTAAAATATCTTGCGCTAGGAGTTCTTCATAAAAGCTGAAAATACAAAAAAAATGCATTAGTTACTACAAGAAAAAAAAAAGTATTTTCACATAATCTAATAAATGAATAAATAAAAGCAAGAAGTAGCCTACCTGCTGTGAATTTGAGCATAGTACTGTGTGGCACTGATGTACTGAGCTCCAAGATCAACCGAGCATGAAGGACTGTTTGGACTTCTGCTTGTGGACATTCTACCCCCTATAATATTATAACAAAAATATCTTAATCCTACTCATAATATCATCAGCTAGAACTGGGGTCCGTTTTTCGTATGTAGATTACTCAATTAGCTGGATTTGGTTATTGACGATTTGACATGATCCAGAAGCGTTTCGTTCTTCAAAACTTAAATGATAGTTGTTGTCATAGCAACAGTTCTGGTAGCTCAAACCTGCTCGGGAGCAGGCTCAATTCATATAAACAGGATTAGATCAGGTCTTTTCATATATATATATATATATACACAAATCAAGCAGCTTTGCAAACAAGAAATAATGTATGCTAAAGCTTAATTTTGTCTTTCAGATATTGATTGGATCCTTGGATCTTTGTCTTTAACTGTTGCTTTGTTCTATTTTGAGTGACAAGTAAACTCCATGTCAGTGAACTGTGATTGCAAGAGGGAAGTTACTTCAATAACAGATGTACAAGGGCATAGGAACTTTGATTTTACACGAGACGCAAGATGTTCATTTGTTTGTTTATTTTTGCTTACATTTCCTAATAAAACTGACAGAATTTGAAAGATTTAAAGGCCTTGTTGGTTTTAAAAATAACAAAACAAAAACTTCTAATGACTATTGAAAGAGATGTTTGCTGTATAATACCTAGCAAAGATGATTCATGCATCACCAACTGAAGGACCAATTGATTTTCCACAGGATCAATTGTGAGATTTAAGAATTATTATAGATTTGCTTTTAAAAGATATATAAAACTAAAACGTTCCACCCATAGATAAAACACCACTGTACTGTTTTGTGCAAATGCACAACATCAAACTAGTACTGAAGACTACAGTCACCGGCCACTTTATTAGGTACACCTTACTAGTACCAGGTTGGACCCCCTTTTGCCTTCAGAACTGCCTTAATCCTTCATGTCTTACATTCAACATGGTACTGGAAATATTCCTCAGAGATTTTGGTCCTTATTGACATCATAGCATCACACAGTTGCTGCAGATTTGTCAGCTAAACATTCATGATGCGAATCTTCCGTTCCACCACATCACAAAGGTGCTATATTGGATTGAGTTTTGGGGACTGTGGAGGCCATTTGAGTACAGTGAACTCATTATCATGTTCAAGAAATTGTTCTAAGATGATTCACGCTTTATGACATGGCGCGTTATCCTGCTGGAAGTAACTATTAGATGATGGGTACACTGTGGTCATAAAGGGATAGACCTGGTCAGCAACAATACTCAGGTAGGCTGTTGCATTGACACAATGCTTAATTGGTACAAATGGGGGCAAAGTGTGCCAAGAAAATATCCCCCACACCATTACACCACCACCACCAGCCTGAACCGTTGATACAAGGCAGGATGGATTCATGTTTTCATGTTGTTGACGCCAAATTCTGACCCTACCATCCTAATGTTGCAGCAGAAATCGAGACTCATCAGCCATTCTCTGTAAACCCTAGAGATGATTGTGTATGAAAATCCCAGTAGATCAGCAGTTTCTGAAATACTCAGACCAGCCCGTCTGGCACCAACAAGCATGCCATGCTCAGAGTCACTTAAATCACCTTTCTTCCCAATCCTGATGCTCAATTTGAACTGCAGCAGATGGTCTTGGCCATGGCTGTTTCTCAATATGCGCTCTTCAGCGATCTTGAGTCCTCGTGTTCTCGTGTAACGTCATCGTCAGCTGCCAAAGTTCAGTTCCAATACTCAAGACCGTAAGAACAGAGGACGCGTGAAACTTCCCAGATGTGTTCTTGATATCGAGGACGCACCGATGCAGACTTGAGCACCGAACTCACTCTAGAAGGCCCAGAAGTCTTTGCGAAGGTAGGGTGGGAAGCGCAGCATTTTATATTATTTATTATTAAAGTTCAGAGATATCACTTATTTACCTCAGGAGTTTCCCTAAATGAAACGGTGACTATAAACATTACCATGGACATCTTAATAAAGGAATAAATACATTAAGGGTGTTTGTTTGCTGAAATTCATAATAAAATCTGTTTTATTTATGCTGTGCAACGTATTTATAATGTTTTTATGCATAGTATATATTTTGAAAAGGGGAAAAACAATAAATCGTTGTATGAATGCTGTAATGTTTAAATAATTTACCATTTAAAACACGTGAAGGTCACACAACCATCAGGAAGAACGCAGCATCTCATTCCTCACAGGATGCATTCTCTGTTCTCACGATCTCCCGAGTTCGTTCTTCTGAGGACACCTGGGAAGACCGGTCTCCACAAGAACGCAAGTCCGTTCACTGCGTTCTTGGAGTTGAGAAACTGCCCATGTCTACATGCCTAAATGCATTGAGTTACTGCCATGTGATTGGCTGATTAGAAATTTGCGTTAACAAGCAGTTGGACAGGTGTACCTAATAAAGTGGCTGGTGAGTGTAGTACTGAAAATGTATGAACACATATACCATTACACATCTAATATGTAAGGATAATTTATAACAGACTGCTACGTTCAATTATATTAACATAATGTTAATTTTTACCTAAAATACCTTTTGCATTTCAAAGAGCATGGTTTTGAAATTAAATGGTGCTAAATACATTTTACAAGAATTTTCATTTTTTGGTATTAACCTTTTAATGGCATTTAGGTTAAGTTTGAAAAGCCTTGTTTGAAAATGTTTAACATTGAAAACATTAGAAATTTAGATGAAAATGTAATCATACTTAATCAAATATAATCAGCTACATTAACAAAGTATCTCAACTAGATATACAATTATATTTTAAATAGGATAACTTGTCATCTGTAACCTACATATGCAAAGTTTTTTTACACCACTATGATATTTGCAGTGGGCGTGACCTGTCAAAGGGCAAAGTTCAAAACTTTACACTCAGGTTTTCATCATTGTACGTTGGTTGAAATACAGCGATGACCTGTTTAATCTGTCCTTTCATGCAAAGAGTAGATATTATGAAAACACAGCGTATAATAAAATGAAGTTACCTCATATTTACACATTTTCTACTCAAGTTTATAAGGTCGCCATTTTAGAGCAGTGTGTAAAAACGTTGGCTGCATATGCAACCGGTTCAAAGATTAAAACTCACGAGACGTGCATCACTCGAAAAGGGTTTCATATCAGCATATAAAATAAGCATTATGTGTGTCAAAACAGATAAGATGCTAACCTGCACCGCGAGCTTTGTCCCACACGACTATATTAACTTTGTTTGGCAGTTCCCTCCGCAGCAGACAGGCACATATACCGCCTGTGAGTCCAGCCCCAACTATAAGAACTCGGGACATTTTTAGAAAATGTGAATAAACAGCTGTTTGAGGTAGAAAAGCAAAGCGTTCGTGCTTGTCTGAAGATCATACACGATTTAGTGAACTGTCCCTTTAAGTATTATGAAAGCCAAAGTGTTTTTTGTTGGCCAACCAAAGCATAACCCTTGGTTATTTAATATTTGAGTGATACATATACAGCATCCAAACTTCAGATAATAAAAATAATAAAGCGTTATGTCTGTTTTGCAGCTACATTAAAAATAACATCACCATCTTCATTTGTTAATAAGCAATAAATTCAAATTATGTTCAATATAGGGCACACTTAAGTAATCAATGAAGTAAAAGCACAGTTTATTTCATTTCATTTTATTAAAAGACAGCATTTTGCAGTAAACTGGTGACGACGTCATTTTCTTAAATAATATGGATTGCTTAACTTCTCTTGCTTCCCTAAAATCGAGAAAAAAAAGCAGTCAAAGGCATGAATCTTCTTCAGGAATCGAAGCTGATTGATTAAAGGCGTTCTAAAAGCAGTGATCAAGTCATGATGTCACTGTCAGCTGATGTTAAAGCATTTTCATCGCCATCAGTGTGGTCAGGACTGACGCTCCACACATTTCAGGTTGCTGAGAGCTTAACCAAAGTTGTTGGGTAAGTTTTTTTCGTATTGCAATGTTTAGGACCTCATTAACGAACGAGATATCAGATACTTAGGTTGAAAAAACGAATTATCTATGTTCTGCACAGAATGAAGTATAGTAAGGATAGTGGTCAGTAATCAATACATTTGCCATGGACGACTTACGATGAAGTGCGCGAACTTACCATGTAATAACTGATTTAACCGCGAATTCTCATGCTTTTGTAACACATGTTGTTATTCCTAAAGTACCTGACATTTAAAACCATTCAGATGTGCTACCTGAACTACTTTCTCTCTCTTTGAGAGAACGCGGAGTTGTAAAATTAGACCTTACTTAATCGATATTATGCATAATTAAAGTGGACCCAAATACAATTTTCATGAATGTTTTATGACAGGATTGTTTACATTTTAGAAAATAAAAAATGTGAACATTTCCCTGAGATATGTTGCGGCTGGAAGGGCATCCGCTGCGTAAAAACTTGCTGGATAAGTTGGCAGTTCATTCCGCTGTGCCAACCCCGCATTAATAAAGGGACTAAGCAGAAAAGAAAATGAATGAATGAATGAAAAATGTGAACATTTTCCAACCTGATATCATAAAGTACTGCGTTCAGCAATAATAACTTTGGCCGGTTATTTTGTCTGAGCAAACAAGGATTTTGCTGCACCTTGTGTTTTTATGGTATGCTTACTTTAGAGTCAAAAGGTGCATATTGGGCAACACATATACTGATTGCTGCTAAAGATAACCATATAGCTTTTAAACAATATTGTATACTGTGTATTTAGAAACTCTGTATGTGTTTCTCTGCATTCAACAGAAAGATGTCATGGCTGGTGTTGTCTTTGGTAATACTTACATCTGGACTGGTTCAGTACGGACATTCGGCTCCGGATGGGACAGGATTGGACCCTGAAGTTAACATGAACATTGTAAGTATAGCCTGTAATAAGACACATTTAGGAAAATTGAGTGCTAACACTATTGAGTATGCAATAAATTCAGTTTTTGCCATTTTGTGGCAAAATGTGTATCTCTAAAGGGCAAATAACAATGTTTGGATAACATTCAAGCATGAGTTTAAAACTAACAAAAATATCCTATTTATTTAGCAAAAACGTATGTTCTGATAGTATTTCGAATTACCATAACAGCTTAGCATACACTAAAAAATTATGTTTGCTGCTTGTTAAAACTACTTATTTAAAATGAGCTGAAACACAATTCTGGTCATTGCTACTATTCGGTGCCATTTCAGGGTAGTAACTGTCCCAGAAAAATAGTACATTTTCCAGGATTTTATCATTTCAGTTGAAGGAGCACTTATTAAACTACTGTATAAGAAGCTCAGGATATCACGGTTTAGCATTTTTTACAGAATTTTCACATGTAACACAGGCCAAAAATAAATAGTTACTGTAATATTTACATTTTCTAAGAGCTAAAATGTCCCTCAATTTACCCTGCAATAGTATTTTTTAAAAGGTTTTATTAAACAAGATTTATCTAAAAAAAAAAGACTTGTTATGATGTATGGCACGTTGTAAATTTAATGTATTACATTCAGTAAAAATAGTATATAAACCCTGTTTTTAAGTGACTTAATTTTGTCAGTTCTTCAGATGCAAGTAACCAGAAAAACGTGTGTAATATACGTTGATTTTATTTAATTAACATTAAAAAAACTACATCGTTAACAGGGTGGAGAGAGGAGTAACAGGGTGGAAATTACAATAAGAACTAAGGCAACTTGTTTGCCACACCCTCATTCGATTATCAAATGATGGTTACAGAATTAACAAAAGAAAAGACAGCAACATTTTTCAATGTCACATCTCAGACATCACACCAATTGTCAAAAAAGCCAAAAAAAATACAAGGAACATGTTAAATTTCATACAGATAGTACAGTAAAAATAGTGAAATACTGAAAGTTGTATTTTTAATAAAAAATTATTTTGGTTTGCACCATGATGTGCCCTGTATCGTCTCTGCTTTTCTGCAGCAGACAAGGGTGCCATTCCCTGACAAAATCATGCACATGGTTTAAACTGATCTTCTTTGATTGTATAAAATAAGTTAATAATAATGAATAGCAATACCATGGACACAGTGCAATATTTAAGCAAAACAGTAACAGGCTGGACAGTAACAGGAGTGACATTTTTTGCAAATGTCAGGCATTATTACTTATATGGTGGACAACGAGCTAGCACATGATGACCTGAGGAAGATTTGAAACATGTTTATTAACTGTATTTTTCAAAATTACAAAAAAATATATTGTTTCCACTAGAAAAATGGGTAACAGAGTGGACGTATTATGCTTTACCGCAACAGAAAACTACTCTAAATTGTTGAAAATAAAAGAAGATAAAAGAGTGAGACTAACTTTGCTTCTTGTAGACAATTTCTCTCCATAATTGAGAATTTCTGAAAATCACATGACTAGAGGAGCAATCAGTGGGCATTTTTATGGCAATTACCATTAAAATAACAGGGAGGGGCATTTCAGGGACACACTTTTATTTAAAGATTTTACTAATATATTTAAATTAATTAAAAAATGTAGTATTTGGTGAGATGTATTATACATATGACAATACAAAATCAATAAAAAGTCTAGTATTTATTCGATTTTTCCAAGTTATATTTGTAACTGAACATGAGCATACACCTGGGACATGGCAATTCAGCTACTTGTATTGAAACAGAGTTATTATTTTACATGTAATTTAATTTTAAGCACTTATCATTGTGTCCTATTGTGGAAATGGGATAATCCTATCAGACAAGCTTTAGGGAATTTTTTTAATTGCATTTCTAAATATTCTGTACCATATAATGCCTTGGGGACACAAATGGCACAGAATAGTAGGAATGACCCAT
This sequence comes from Danio kyathit, assembly GCA_903798195.1. Classification (NCBI taxonomy): domain Eukaryota; kingdom Metazoa; phylum Chordata; class Actinopteri; order Cypriniformes; family Danionidae; genus Danio; species Danio kyathit. Next base: position 19,566,526 of record LR812530.1, on the reverse strand, counting down.
TCTTGAGATTTTTTTGTGACAAATTAATTGTTTTATGTTCACTCTGTTTAAATCTGTTGAATTAACCTAATTTGTGTTAGGACAACATGAATGAATTGTGTGGAACCCTGCATTTTTTACAGTGTAACTTATTGTAGACTACCTACATGTACACCAAAATGCAATTTTCAGTGGTCACTCCATATCTCCAAATAATACAGTATGTTAAGATATAAATTCTTTACTTTTATCAAAAAGGCCCTGCAGTTAGAATAATTATGATGCAATGCAATGACGATTGAGAGAGTACAAATAAACATTCCTCAAATGCAAGTTCTTTAATTGCAGTATTTTTTTGTCTTTAAATGTTACTAACAAGTTATTCAAGTTATTCTGGAATTTACATTACTTAATAAAAATCAAAATACAAATGATGGATAATTTTGAAATTATACTAAAAGACGTTTTACTTGATAAAAAAAATACCTGTAGATCCTCAATCAGGTTATAGGTCAAGTAATTTTTACTTTTGTTGTCACTTTTATTGTCACTTGTATCACTTTATACCAATTTATACCCATGGTAAACTTTGATTTGGCCCGCCATCCCATCCGAGAAGAAAGGGAGAATGTTAGGGGTAATGCCTTTAATACACATTGTAATTTGTAATTTAACGTAACTCTTAGTTTGTTTGTTTTTATTTTAAGCTACAAAAATTAAATGTTGTGAATGAATCCAATGTTCTTTTTTTTAAACATGCTGTTGCTTAATGGATAGACCACAATTTAGAAGTCCTCGGTGAGCAAATCATGCAAAGGCAGGTGTAGCTTAACTAGTGTATTCGGCATTAAACTCCATTGTGTTATAAATGGAATTCTTATGTTTTCGTTATAATGGGTTAATAATAAAAAGAAAAAATATATACAGTATAATGCATAAGTTCATATGATTAAAGTAATGTTTTCTATTTATTTTGAAATAATTTAGGACATTATCCATGGCAACTTTGCAATACAGTTGGATATATTTACCTTCGGCCCACGGGCCTCAATCAAGTTTGGTTTTTGGCCTTTTGTAAGTTTGGCCACCCCTGCTTTATACAAATTAGTGCATGTTTGTGTCAAAGCTGCTGTGCATGGCTGAACTGGAAAAGGATAAAAAGCCATGGCAGTATTTCAGTTTGTGGAGTATATTCCACATTTCAGCCAGGCAGCAGAGTAGTGGTAAATGCTGGTGTAGATCTAGTACGATTAGAATAACTTATTTAGTTGTTCAATACTTATGTCACTGTTTAAGGATGGTTCAAAGATGATCGGCTCAACCGACCCCAACCAGACAAGCCAGAGGCGACAGTGTCAAGAAACAAAAAAATCAATTGATGGAAATGTAGATTTGGTGTTTCACAAAATTTTGTGTCAAGTTAATTTAGTGATATTAGGCTTACAATTATATAATAATTACATGAAAAAAATACACTACATAAGATATTTGCTGGCAAACTCCATATGTATAACTATAAAAAAAAAAAAAAACTGTTCGCTATACTTGCTGTCTTTATCACAGCTGACCTCATATGTCATTTCATGTTACGCCTGTGCTGAACTTTGCATTAGATTTGCAATATTATTTCCATTTCCTTATTTTGACATGTTCTAGAGGGAAGTGGATTCATTAGTTGACCATCTCTATAACAAATCGCAATTTGCACTTTGTCCTTTTGCTGTGGGTCTTGGGAGCTACATTCAGAGAACATTATAATGTTATTACTGTAGCCTTTGGATCAAAAAGGGAAGAGAAACATTATTCATCAGCTAATCAGTTTTTTTCATAATTAAGTTTAGACATCTTTATGTATTTCTCACAGAAAAAGCGTATTGTACTCTAAGTGACATTAACACACTTTCATACTGAAGTGGTTGGATATTAACCAAGACTACTTGGTTTAAATAATCCTATCTCATAATCATTGTTTGAAAATTTGCACAGGTCAGGAATTTATTTGCTGAAATGCCGATAAGAGAGTAAACTGTTAGTTTTAATGTAATAACTGAGTTTTGTACGCTGTGTTTCACATATTTGCCTTAACAAGGAGATTATCAAACCGTACAAATGCCTCACATGGGCTGTGCTTAAAAGTAGTTCAAATAAGTTTGCCCAAAAATGAAAATTCTGTTTTGTTATGTTTTATTTTTATATATCAAAACACAATAAGAATAATACACTTTTCAATATATTCATATTGCAGTGCCAACATTATTCAAAATACATAAAAGTCAAAAACAATCTGTCAACTACATTCAATGCCTTCTGAAATCATGCAAAAGCCATACAAAACTGCTTTTGTGTTCCAAGGAAAACATAAAAACGTTTGTTAATTTAAGATTGAGTAAAAATTCTAGGATTACATTTTTTGGTGAACTATTCGCTGAAATTCACAATGTCACAGAATTAGAAACAGATTCGTATTAGATATTGTAAATAACTTAGGGCAAGTACTTGAATCTATTGGTTATATAGTGGCAGATCATTTATCTGTATCAGTTACAGTCATTTATAAGAAATTGATGAACTTTAAGCAGATGAAATAACGGTATGATGACTCCAGCATATGTGTGATTTGTTTTACCATTACATAAACTTATGATATTTGTACAATTTTTAAATTAGGAGGTCACAAAAAATGAAATGTATGCATGAATCATTCACAGTAAGATCAATAACATGCATTTAAAAACAGGCCAAGTGAGTTTTCAGACCCACTTGCTGTCATCGTCCCATAGATGTGATATTTTTCAGTAAGCAACATATTTCGAAAAATGAACTTCTCTTGCAAACATATCTTATGCATACTGTATATCATATATTATTTTAAGTGTTAAATAACAGGACATTCAGGCACTTATGTAGTAACATTTAAATGGATATTTGACACAATTAATTCATCTTTACACAGCTGATTCAATGCAGCCCTAAAGCAGGTCTGCGTTTGCTCAGAATTCGGTGTAAAGATGCTATGTCATGTTAAGTGATTTATGTATATAAACATTTTTGAAAATGTATGCCACTTCAGGTTTGGTTTCTGTGTCGCCTTTGCTTTGTGAAGCATTTACATTTTACTCGCATTTAAAATAGTTCTATTCATACCACTAAACGTGTCCATAACCATATCTTGATTCAACCTCAGTAGCAGCAAAAAGTGTTTGCAATACACCATAAACATTATAAGTACGTTGCAATTAATAATAAATTTTTACACAGTAATTCAAGTAGTTTATGTATAGTTTAAATATGTTATAATGATGTTATTATAACATTATATGTTGATATAAAATAACTTTAACTGGCATACTGTGATCACTTTGTGATCGTGACTGAACATAGGGCTGGGCGATAAAATCGGTATCGATATTTATTGACCGAACACCATTGTCAGTAATGATAAAAAAAAAGATTTTGTATGTAGTTTCGGTATGAAGTCTAGTTTTATTAAAATGTGGAGGCTGATTGCGTGCTTTGGAAGCAATGCCAATAAGCTTAGGGTGTAAGTTTGTCATTTCCAATGGAGGCATGCAACTTGCACGACATGCACATTGGAAAGACATGCCCATGACGTGTGCACAATTTCCAGGCGCCCCTAGTTGAAAACATCTGAACTTTTCCAAATGCCGTAAGCGCACCACGATTCATGTAAGTAGAACTAACCAATCTGCTTCACACTTTGTATGGAATATACACATTTCAGTAATAACGGCAGACTAATTACCTCAGACAAACACAGCGCACCCAAACACTGCAGCAGTTTTTACTTTTCTCCATAAACTTGTGTTGCAGCTGCAGCAATTTGTCCATTTGTGAAAAAATGCTTGATGGTCACCTAGTTACGAGAGAAGCCAGGGAAAAACAACACAAAAACAACACAAGCGAAAATGAGTGCCCTATAGCAGCAATGACGAGATTGTAAATAAAAAAGGATTAAGGATGTCACCAGAGTGGCTTTTTGGTTTCTTTTCTTGTACATCCCAGCCACTAGCACTATCACTTGAATAATGATGGTTAGTTCTTTTACTTGAAAGCTCGGATTTAATTATCATAATTTGTGTTGTTGACAGAGTTTGAGATTTAATGTATCATTATTCACACCTTAAAGTTTGCTTTAATTGTTCAGTATTTAAGCTTTACACACACAATTTGTTACATTTTATTTATCAAGTTGAAGAGTCTCTTTAACACTTATGTTTATTTTATTAGAAAGAGACCAGATATTTAGTTTAAATATTTTTGTTTTTGACTATTAAAACTATTTGCCTTAGTAATGTTGGTAAATTAAAATAAAGTGGTTAAAAATCCTAATATTTCTAAATGTATTGTTAAAAAATATTTAATAATTATCAATTTCGAATGATATATTTTTTTTCAATATTGCCTAGCCCTAACTGAACAAACATTTTTAAAATGTTCTAAACATATTTTGTGTTTTTCATTTTGACCCATGGGCTGTTTAGATTAATGAAACAGCAATAGCGTCAGTCGCAGCCAATTGATTTTACTGCACCAGGTTATTCTTTTTCAGCACTCATGTACATTAAAAAACAATGGACTGAAGATGGACGATGATCTCAGAGTGGCGATCTCCAAAATTAAGCCAAGAATAGATTGTGCTGTAAACATTGTGCCCACCAGTCTCATTAGGTGAGGTAAATATTAAATTTAACAAATTAATATATAACTATAAAAAATGGTTTTTAGACTGTTAGACTGGACTTTTTTATGTTGTCAGTATACTCATGCAACATTTGTTTATTATAATCAGCTCTGAAGATAGTAGGGGTCAAGAGCCACTGGTTTTTTGGGAGTCGTGGGCTGAAAAGTTTTCCTAAGAAACAGGCAAAAAATGGACCTGGCATCCTTTGTGACTGTCAATTCTTGATGAAAACAAAGCATTCATTCATTTTCTTTTCGCCTTAGTCCCTTTATTAATCCGGGGTTGCCACAGTGGAACGAACCGCCAACTTATTCAGCACATGTTTTACGCAGCGGATGCCCCTCCAGCTGCAACCCATCTCTGGGATCCATACACACTCATTCACACACATACACTACGGACAATTTAGCTTACCCAATTCACCTGTACCGCACGTTTTTGGACTGTGTGGGAAACCGAAGCACCCGGAGGAAACCCACGCAAACCCAGGGAGAACATGCAAACTCCACACAGAAACACCAACTGACCCAGCCGAGGCTCGAACCAACGACCTTCTTGCTGTGAGGCAACAGCACTACCTACTGTGCCACTGCGTCGCCCTGAAAACAAAGCACTTAAATGATAATCTTCACAAGTGAATAATGGGTCATTTTTGATAGCACACGAAAACAAAGTATTTATTTTTGATCACAAGAAAGGTTTTTGAATGTGAAAGGCTCTGAATTGGAAATGGCTGCTATCATTCCGCACCAGACCTATTTCCTCTTGCTTTTCATTTTTCCAACACACACATATTTCTGCCTAAAATAGGACAAATACCCCATCTCAGACAGAAAGGGAGAGAAAGGCACATCCCCCCAGTGCTTACCCTCCCCGTAATGTGTGTTGAGCCAGCAGTGGGTTTATCCTTAAGTGGCCTAAAGTAGAATGAGCAGACAGAAGACCCAGGGGGAGTGGGAAATTGCATAGCCTTTAATTATGCATGGGGAGATTGCATGGCAGGCCTGGAACCATCAAGCTCACACGGCTTCTTTGAAGTCTCTGATTATAATTTATCTCATATCTGGAGGAGGAGGAGGAGGAGCAGTGTGACTCCATACAGCTGAAATAATTGTGCTCTTGAAAAGACAAATGACTAAACTAAGAATTTAAGCTGAACTGGTGTTTTCTATTTTCATTACGTTTAAAAATGCTGCCACACTGATGACATTTCTGGTAGACCGTGAAAGGAATGTACAGTAGCTATTCTTAAAAATACTTCTTCTTTTTTTCAAACTGATGACATTATTTCATAAGAACAGAACAATGCTGGTGCTAGTTTGAAGTGTTGTATTGTTTAAAGAGAGAATGACTCACTTGAGTGTTTTATAGAGTTCCGATTATCTCACATAGACGTGCGTTTTTAAAGATTTCTCCATGCTGTCATGATTCACGTGGACTTTGCTCATGTTTATTGTTGTTTGTCTCTTGCAGAGTGAAATTATCAGACACTGGGGTTACCCTGCTGAAGAATTTGAGGTGGTTACTGAAGACGGATACATCCTGAGCATCAACCGAATCCCACATGGAGTCAAAAACAAAGATGAACAAGGTAAGGTAGATGTTTAGTTTGAGTGGCTAAAGATTTGAACGAGCCCATTCAAGCTTCTCTTCTGCTTGCGTTAGCCTGAATTATTAAAGATGTTCATTCTGTCCTTAAGTGGCCGTGTGAAAGAGGAATCTCTGTAAGATGACCTCTAAATTCTCACAATTCACTGATTCACTATGCAGGCGTTATGAATTACACAACGAATGCACGGGGTGAGATGTCCGCATCTGAACCTTAACATCTTCACATGCCTTGGTTTTTTAATAGTCACGTAGCAATTTTAAAAAAAAAGGGAAAGAAGTGTTTTTTTTCGATGAGTCAGTCCTCTGTGGAGAACAAGCTCCTGTAACATGCTCATATAACGCAGCCCACGCTTGATGTCTTTGTTGGGCTTTCTTCTGATGAAATCTACTTCTCGTGATGCTGTGGGTATGACAGAAGATACTGTTCCTTAAATTGATTATGTAAGGTTATTTTGTTTTGCTTTTTTAGATGTAATGTTTTAAAAGCAGGATCTGATGGAAAATTGATTCTTAGGTGTGTGTGCCATACCCTTGTACAGCTATCTTTATGAGGACTTCCCATAGAGGTATTCATTTTTTTTTTTACTGCACAAACTGTATGTTCTATATTCCACCCAAACCCTTCCCCTAAACCAAACCCTCAAAGGATACAATCTACAGTTTTACAGTTTTAAAATACTTCATCCAAGCTCACATGAGATCATTAATATGCACGGCTCATGAGGCGATTCATTCACTCATTTATTTTCTTTTCAGCTTAGTCCCTTTATTAATCTGGGGGGTCGCCACAGTGGAATGAACCGCCAATTCATACACACTCATTCACACACATACACTACGGACAATTTAGCTTACCCAATTCACCTATACCTCATGTTTTTAGACTTGTGAGGGAAACCGGGGAAAACATGCAAACTCCACACAGAAATGCCAACTGACCCAGCCGAGGCTTGCACATTAGGCAATTGATTTTTTAAATGTACTTTTTCTTATGAGATAATCAATTATTAGCAATCTGTATATTTTGTTAGTTTAACGTGTGTATTATGAATTTGGACGCTTATCAGACCCCCTAATTTTTCACAATTTTTTGTGATAAAAATGACTTATTTTCTGGTGGTAATTCCCAGAAATACAAATCATAAAAATTAAGCTTCTTTATTTTGGTCTCTTGTCAAGACAAGATCTAGAACAAATCTCAAACGGTGGAGATTAAGCCAAAGGAAGGTTGTATAACTCTTATTTTTATCTACAATCTTACTTTCTCTCAGATTTCACTCCCAGAGCATCTGACATCATGTACCTCCCTCAGAACATGCGTTAGGGCTTCCCCTACCGTAATACACCTAAAACATGGATTGCCGTAAAACCCGTCTTGGCAGGGAAGCTTTTTCTCTTGTTAACTGCAGGAAAAGAGTTAAACGAAAACATTTATCAATTTTACGCAGATCATAATACCAGGCCAGCCATACATGTAAAACACAAGTAATGTCCTTTAATTTGGTGACGGCTAAATTTGGTGACCTATCTCCATCATTGTAAACTGCTTGCTGTTCTGTCTGTTCCACTGCTCCCTTTTATAAATGTTTGCTCACACTTTATTTTGCAGTCTGACGTGCGTAAAACACACAAAACGCCCAATTCGCGACACAGGATGCCTAATCTTTGCATTGACTTTACATGTAAATCACTCGCGCTTCATCCGCGTCTGCTTACTGTACAAGCTGCAAAACAATTCCCCGACTCTTATGCAATGTTAGGATTGTGAGAGATGTTAGATGTGCTGCGTACGCAATGTCTAAGTCCTGTAAAACAATTAATTGCAAACTAAAATAAATATTTTTTGATTATGTAGTTTGGAATTGGATATTTTATGAGAATGTTTACATTTTTATGTGATTATTTTGCACTTAATTAAGAATTTTGCAGGACAGAAACAATTTGTGACTTTTTGTTGATTTTGCGTTGGAAAATCGCGAAAAATTAGGGGGTCTGGCTTATGTTTGTAATGAGGCAACAGACGCATATAGACTAAATAAAAGTGTTAATTTCACATTCATGCATTGTGTCATATCACTCAGCTCTTATTGTGATTTTTTTATAGAGTTTTTATGGATGCCGATAAACTTCAGAAACTCATCTGTTTAAGTTAAGGTTTATATTAATTCCTGCCTATTTTTTCATATACTGTAATGCTGTGTTCACACCAGATGCAGAAGAAGCATCAAGCGCGAGTGATTTAAATGTTAAGTCAATGCAAAGGCATGAATAGACATCATGCGGTGCGATACACGCGAATGGCGCGGCGCGAATTGAGCGTTTTGCGCGTTTGACTCGCTTAACGCGCGTTTGCGCGAATCACTCGAGTTCAAAAATCTAAACTTCTGCGGACATTCGTGCCGCGTTAACCAATCAGGAGCTTGCTCTTGTGGGGTTGTGATTGTGACGTAGCACCTGTTGTTGGTGTCCCGGGGTAAATCCTCTAGCCGACACCGACAACAGTTCATCAAACTGGGCTCGGCTCATTCAGAAGCACCACTGAAAGCCTCCGTCATCCAGGTTAAGTTTCTGTGAGTTTATGAGCTCACAGAGCTGGGTGCACCTCTGAAAGGATCTAGTGGACTCAGACACTGCTCCAAACGTATCAACGCTGTATTTCAGCCTTCATAAAAGCACATAAACACAGTTATTTTCTCAATAAACTACAGTCACCGGGCAGACAGAAGCCCTGCCCATCATGAGAATCTGCGTCTGTTCTGAAGTGAATTTGACGCGCGAATAAAACGTATTTTGATGCACGAATAAAGCGAGTAAACTCAAATGTTCATGCGTCTATTTAGGTGCAAATAGCGCAATTTATCCGCGCTTTCCGCGTCAGGTGTGAACACAGCATAAGTCAAAACACAAAATACAGCACTAAATACATCTGTGTCAGCCCCTCAAGTTTAAATATAATATAGCTTGTATTTTACCCTCAACACAATTAAGGAGCAAACTTTCATTTTATTTGCTCACACCTTGTACTCCTTAGATAAAGTGAACCTCACTACCACTTCAATTGAATTTATTATCGGCTAACAAGGAATCTACTTAATCTGTTCAAATATTTTTGGACAAATGAAGTATGATCATTTGCATGTGTTTAATTCAAAGTACATTATGCTGTATGTGTATTTGCATGCATGAGAGCAGGCACAGATACAAGCTGCTACATCAGAGTGAAGCTTATTAATATTCATGACCATGCCAAATATGGTCAAATCCAAACTTTTAAAATGCAGGGAGCAAATAAAACTGGATACACTTTGCGCTTACCTAAGCCACACACCTACTAGATATTAGAAAACAATTGAAAATATTGAATCAATGCACTCTATGGCATAGTGATAATGTGTTGTCTATTACAGAAATGTATGTAAACTTGTCACATGCCATTTAGTTTTTTATTTTTATTTTATGTAAACAAAAAACTCCTCTATCAATCTATTATAAATTAGGATGCAAGTAGTTTACTGAATGAAACAAAATTATGGTTTACTAAAACACAGAACTATAAAATATAAACCCAGAGAAGCAAAAAAAGAAAAGTTTTCTTAATTTTGTAACTATATAATGCATGGGTGTCCAAACTCGGTCCTGGAGGGCCGGTGTCCTGGAGAGTTTAGCTCCAACCCTAATCAAACACACCTGAACCAGCTAAGCAAGCTCTTACTAGATACTACAAACTTCCTGGCAGGTGTGTTGAAGCAAGTTGGAACTAAACTCGGCAGGACACCGGCCCTCCAGGACCGAGTTTGGACACCCCTGATATAATGTATACACTCACCGGCCACTTTAATAGGTACACCTGTCCAACTGCTTGTTATCAATCTGCTGCAGTTAAAACCGAGCACCAAAATGGGGAAGAAAGGTGATTTAAGTGACTTTGAACGCCGCATGGCAGTTGGTGCCAGACCGCTGGTCTGAGTATTTCAGAAACTGCTGATCTACTGGGATTTTCACGCAAAACCATCTCTAGGGTTTACAGCGAATGGTACAAAAATGAGAAAATATCCAGTGAGCGGCAGTTCTGTGGGCACAAATGTCTTGTTGATGCCAGAGGACAGATGAGAATGGCCAGACTGGTTCGAGCTGATAGACAACAGTAACTCAAATAATCACTCATATGGTTTGCAGAGGAGCATCTGAACGCACAACACATCTAACCTTGAAGCAGATAGGCTACAGCAGCAGAAGACCACACCAGGTGCCACTCCTGTCAGCTAGGAACAGGAAACTGAGGCTACAATTTGCACAGGCTAACCAAAATTGGACAATAGAAGATTGGAAAAACGTTGCCTGGTCTGATGAGTCGATTTCTGCTGCGGCATTCAGATGGTAGGGTCAGAAATTGGCATCAACAACATGAAAGCATAAATCCATCCTGCCTTGTATCAACACTTTAGACTGGTGGTGGTGATGTAATGGTGTGGGGCATATTTTCTTGGCACACTTTGGGCCCTTTAATACTAATTGAGCATCATGTCAATGCCACAGCCTACCTGAGTATCGTTGCTGACCATGTCCATCCATTTATGAGCACAGTGTACCCATCTTCTCATGGCTATTTCCAGCAGGATAACGCACCATGTCATAAAGCACGAATCATCTCAGACTGGTTTCTTAAACGTGACAATGAGTTCACTGTACTCAAATGGCCTCCACAGTCACCAGATCCTAATCCAATAGAGCACCTTTGGGATGTGGTGAAATGGGAGATTCGCATCATGGATGTGCAGCTGACAAATCTGCAGCAACTGCGTGATGCTATCATGTCAATATGGACCAAAACCTCTGAGGAATAGTATCTTGTTGAATCTATGCCACGAAGGATTAAGGCAGTTCTGAAGGCAAAAGGGGGTCCAACCTGGTACTAGTAATGTGTACCTAATAAAGTGTGCTGTATATTAACTGAAGATGTTTCCCATTATGTCATAGCCATATAGGTGCTATAGGTGTATGTCAAGAGAGACACATTTAAGTAACAAAGGCATCACTATGATGACAAAGCAGCTTGCTCATCAATCAGTTCATTTCGGAGGAGTGTTATTTGTGCCATTCATGAGCTCCTCCTGTACAATAGCGCTTCTGGAATCAGTATTCAGTTTTGATATTTAGTGCTCCCCATCTTTCATTAATGAGCAGTGAGATCTCTAAAGCTCATGCTCTCACACTAATCTCACCAGGGACGTCACTGGAGCGGAAAACCAATTCAACAGCCATACATCAGCTTCCACTCTCCCTCGCTTTGCTAACACAATGTCTTGTGTTATTCTAAATGAGAATACATTTCCCCGACACAAATCCCTCTGCTGGAGGATTTGAGGGCCTTTGAGAAACTTCGGCCTTGTGCATCTTTGCTTTTCACTCATTGTATTAGATTAAGGGTGTTGCTGCCTGCGCTCTTGTGTTTGACCTTCAGAATAAAATTGGTTTATGCAAATGAGCATGTGGAAATGCGTTCGGTACGTTTATAACCGTACGTAATCAGGACGCTTGGGAGTTTTGAAGACCACATTGAAGCTGTTTGTGTGTGCGCGCATGTGTCTGTGTCTGTGTGTGTGTGTGTGTGTGTGTGTGCACGCTAGGAGCTGGTAAATGTTAATAATGAATTCTGATATGTGATTAATAAGTAAAGAAGCATCAAGCTGTTTGTTTGTTGGTGTGAAGATGAGTGTGATGAGCAGTTGAAACTGTGAGGTGGAAAACACAAGAGATGCCACTCATTTCCTGCTGTCCCACTTCTCGAAGTCACACGGGACACTGAGCTGCATGACTTGGATTAACACCAGGGAATGACAAAGTTTTTCAGCACAAAGTGAGATATTACAAAGACCGCTCCACCTGAGAAGATACACTTGCTCTTGCTTTTCTCAACATTTTCGGTAGTTTTGACTTTTGTGTTTTAAGCTTTTCTTAATACATTAATGGTTAAAGACTGGTTATATTTTATTTTATCTTTATTAATTAAATATTATTAATTTATATAAATGTATTAATGTAAAACAAATAAGAAAAAAAAAATATTAATACTATTTAATATTATAATAATATTTAATATCATACAACACAGTGATAAAATAAAAGATAAAAATCTTGACAAAAAAAAATGTAAACAGTGAATGTATAAATGTAATAAAATGTAAACAGTGAAATGAAATGTGAAAAAAAAAAACGTTAGGTATTTTAATATCTTTTTATTATCATTTGAGTCTCATTGATAATTAATACAAGAAAACTTTTTGTTCTGTTAAATCAGTCATGAGGCTTATTTAATAGTTTAAATTAGTTTCATTTTCCATTCCATTAGTTTAATTATGTGCTTTGCCATATATTTTATTTGGATTTTGGCTTTAGTTGTACATTTGAGTCAATTTAGGAATATCACAACTATGCAATTTGGCTGACATGTAATCATATGAGAAATAATTTTGTTAATGTATGCATGTTTTGTGACCTATAAATAAATCTAATATATGGCCAAGTATGAACATTTCCTGTATATGAAACACATCGTACCAACGTTTTTTCAATCTTCTATTGTCCAATTTTGTTAATTATTAAAGCCTCAGTTTCCTGATCTTAGCTGACAAGAGTGGCACCCGCTGTGGTCTTCTGCTGCTTTAGCCCATCCACCTCAAGGTTGGACATGTTGATGCTCTTCTACATTCCTCTATTGTAACGAGTGGTTATTTGAGTTACTGTTGCCTTTCTATCAGATGGAACCAGTCTGGCCATTCTCCTCTGACCTCTGGCATCAACAAGGCATTTGTGCCCACAGAACTGCCGCTCACTGGATATTTTCTCTTTTTCGGACCATTCTCTTTAAACCCTAGAGATGGTTGTGCATGAAAATCCCAGTAGATCAGCAGTTTCTGAAATACTCAGACCAGCCTGTCTGGCACCAACAATCATGCCACATTCAAAGTCACTTAAATCACCTTTCTTTCTCAAACTGATGCTCAGTTTGAACTGCAGCAGATCATCTTGACCATGTCTACGTACATGCCTAAATGCATTGAGTTGCTGCCATGTGACTGGCTGATTAGAAATTTGTGTTAACGAGCAGTTGGACCTAATAAAATGGCCAGTGAGTGTATGTTCCTAACTGTAATTCTAATGACTGAAAATGAATTTGTAAACTACTTTTTTGCACTATATTAAAATATATGTTGAATATATGTACATGTACAGTTGAAGTCAGAATTATTAAACCCCCTAAATTATTAGCCCCTGTTTATTTTTTCCCCAATTTCTGTTTAAGGGAAAGAAGATTTTTTCAACACATTTCTAAATATAATAGTTTTAATAACTCATCTCTAATAACTGATTTATTTTATCTTTGCCATGATGACAGGAAATAATATTTTAATAGATATTTTTCAAGACACTTCTATACAGCTTAAAGTGACATTTAAAGGCTTAACTAGGTAAATTAGGTTAACTAGGCAGGATAGGGTAATTAGGCACGTTATTGTATAAGGATGGTTTGTTCTGTAGACTTTCGAAAAAATATATAGCTTAAATGGGCTAATAATATTGACCTTAAAATGTTTTAAAAATTAAAAACTGCTTTCATTCTAGCCAAAATAAAACAATTAAGACTTTCTTTAGAGGAAAAAAATTATTATCAGACATACTGTGAAAATTTCCCTACTATGTTAAACATAATTTGGGAAATATGTAAAAAAGAAAAAAAATTCAAAGGGGGTTTAATAATTCTGACTTCAACTGTATATTTTGTATATCTGTAAAATCCAAGCATGAATTATGTTACATATTTGCATATGTCAATAATATTTTAGAGCTTTTTATGAGGGCTTTGTCAAGTTGTAAGTTGTCACATTGCATCTTTAAATATTAAAGTAATTTATTGCAATTTGTAAATGTAAGAAACAATCACAAAAACACAAAATGGCACACAGTACATGTAACGCACTCATTAGAATGGGAGGTTTTTGAGGACTCTCCATAGACCTAATATATTTTATAGAGTAAAAATCACTTATTGTATGGTGCAACCCTACTCCTAGTCCTAAACCCAACTGTGGAGAGGTGAGCATGATCGAACACCCAATAAGGGGGGAGAGTGGGCTTGGAGCCCGGTGGCTAGTCACCAACCCTTACAGGAAACCTGTGGCAAAATTTGAATGAAAAAAAGAGTTTTAAGTGTTCACAAGGGCACAATAAATGTTCTCATAAACCACTTTAATTACAACTATACATATATAAAGATTACAACTATAGGTCATACCAATTATACAAATTTCTCTCCATGTAAACCACAAATACACAGAAAAAAAACCCACATTTTAGCAAGATTTGCTAAATCTACATCTACATCTAGTTATTAGCATTGTTGGTGTCTGAAGATTTGAAAGTTATTATTAATGTAGATAGACACTGTACAAACATAATTTACAGTCTCTCACTCTGGCGAATTTGGAAGTGAAAGTAAAAGACACGTGTGTTTAGAATGGTGCCTCTGTATTTTGGTTTATGTGGCTATTGTGGTAACTGTAGCAATTGCAGCCATTAGAAACAACTGTGGTTAGATTAAAGGTGCCATATACTGCATTGATTTAATAAGTTAAGTTATACTCTGATATCTACATAGTGGATTAGGCAAGTAAAAATAAAATATCAGAAATGGTTTTATAATTTCATTTTATTCGCATAAAACATTCCTAGAATCAGAAGGTCCATATTAACCATATTTGGAATGGTAGTGAATATGAATGAGCTGTGATCTCTCTCAAAAATTACAGCTGAGTAATTAACACAATTCTTAAACGTGCATTTTACATTATGTACACCCTTATACTCAGCAGTCTACATGTGTTGAATGTTGTGAAACATTCACAGCAAATTTCACAATTAACACAATGAATTAACAAAAGATACAATTAACCCTTTTACGTGTATGATCACACCGGTGTGATCAGCCTTGGTGAGTAGGGCCTGTCTGCTGACTGCAACAGAGGGGAGTAATATGAAGGGGACGTAACTTGTAGTAGAGATAAATTGAAGTTATCAAGACCAACATGTCAAAACTATGTTGTCTCAAGATGGCACACATCACAGTTATTAAAGGTGCAGTATGTAAGTTTGACACCCAGTGGTTGAACTGGGTATTGCACTCCTAGATCAAAATAAACACACGCGTGGGATGCCAGAGATTGAGTACAGGAGCGAGTGATTTAAACCGTGTTCTAAATAAAATCAACGACACGCGATAGAAGGAATTATGTTCCATATTAAAAGGAGTTTTAGTTCTAACCAACACCTCGAATTGAGATATTAGAAACGGTTTCTATTTCTCACAGCTCAACATGTGAAACCTATGACAGTGCACCTCAGGTAAGCCTCGTGTGTTTTATTCCGTGCTAAATGCTAACAATGTGAGTTTGAATGGATTCTAAACCTTACCGTTTCGTGAGTGAGTGCTTATGCTGTGCTTCTGAAAGGCTGTATTTACATTTCTGTCATGTTTCGTCTGGTGCAAAGAGTCAAACTGCTGTTTGCGTGTTGTTAGGACACGAGATTACAATGTAACCTGCTCACCTAATGTTTACGTTCGTAATATTTATATCATTTGCTAATTAATAACCTCATGTGGAACTGAATCTGTCTCATTTTGACGTCTGATACTGTCCATTTCGGTCACGGGCGCATGCTTTCAGAGCCTTTCTGAATGAATGAATGAAATACGCTGTTTTCCAACAAGGCAACCCGGAGTGCTGAATTATAATTGGCTAAACTGGCATTCTGCAGGTTAACTTTACCTAAACAAAGACAGCGTTCCGGCACGGAAAAACCATTTTCAAAGCAGAATATCCGACTTCAGCATTGTTTTTCAGTTAAACAAGTATGTTCACTTGGGATGTTTCTTAAATATCTGCAAACATATTATGGTATTTTTATGCTTTAGAAGAATCAAAAACTTACATACAGCACCTTTAACATCTATCCCTACTCCACACCTAAACCTAATCATTAAAGTTATTAATGTCTATATCTTCTCCAACCTAAACCCAACCATCACAGTATTAACGTCTACACCTACTCTAGTGTGCATGTACAGACGCGAGTTGCAGAGGCTTTTATACTTGACGGGCTCTCCATTCTACTGTTATTTGCAACCACAGGGGGTGACCCCGAGTAAGCAAAACTTGAATGGAGTTGCATGAATGAATAAAATATCAAATTAATAGAATGTGGATAAATTTGGAGAAAACGCATGAAAACATTTGCTAAAAATGTTCTCTGGATTGTGTTTCCACTGTCTTGCCAACAATAATAACTGCAAGTTACACCTCTACTACAAGTTAGACCCCTTTCATGTTACGCCTCTGTCTTGCAGTCCGCAGGCAGATACACTTGGCCTTGGCCGGTCCCTAAAGCATACGATCACACTGGTGTAATTAGAACATTCAAAGCGCACGTCATCAACTGCTAAAATTCAAATTTGATGGTGCACACTGAGGCACAGAAAGAGGTGTGCAGTGCTTGTCATAAATCACAATTTATCCGTGCTTTCAAACTAATAACATTTATTTTAGGTTTCAGACATTCAAATACACAACTACAAGCAAAACATATAATTTAAGGTTTGTAAAATACACAGAATAAATACTTCTTGTTAACTTCCGATAACATGTATCACTATAGCAACAACGGCGGCACCCATTACCCGTTGTATAACAAATAATATGATCATTATTAAACTGTTTAAAAGACAAAATATATGTTCTATCACATATTTTGGAATCGGAGTATCAGAAATTGAGAATATTTGTAAATACTTACAAAAAAGGGCAAAAAGAAACAAAATACGATATATACTTCAAGAGTTCACACTTAGCTGATGATTGATTATAAAGCTAGTTTGGCATGCTGTCCCGGGAGAGAGCCCTGAGCTCATAAGATCCTCAAGCCCAGGGCTCCCTCCCGTTGCAAGGCTAGAAGGGAGTTTGAGCTCAGGTAGGTTTCGAGAACTCCCCTGTCATAGTGGCTGAAGAGCAGATAGTAATTGCTCTTTTAAAGAGATAAGTACTTGGTAGGAGCATGTCTATGGTGTTGATTTGGATTAGTCAATAAACTTGAGTTGCATGTTTTTGAACGGTAGGAGGAAACCGGGGGACCTGGTGGAAACCCACGTGAGCACGGGGAGAACGTGTAAACTCCACACAGAAACGTCGGCTGGCTTGGTAAAGACTTAAACCAGAGACGTTCTTGCTGTGAGGCAACAGTGCTAAGCACTGGGCCACTGTGCAACCCATCTAGGAAGGAGGAGGAGTAGGCGTGGAAGGAGGGATTCTTCAAAATGAAGATAGCTGCGATACGTAACCTAGGGTATTTATAGTAGCTTAGGAGTCGTCTGATTGGTGCATTGTAAATTGGATAATGTGGGTCCAGCTGCAAGCAATCATAAGCACGTGATCCTCTCGAAATTAGTTTATAAATAAACTTCACATAGATCATTGGGGCTGGTGGGTCACGTGATAAACTTGACGCGTCGCCATGGCAACTGTAGAACGTAATCAATTCTAAGTAACTGTCACAAAAAAAAACTCACGCAGGAGCGTCATCTGGAATATTTAAAACTCAGGCTGCGTCCGAAACCGCATACTTCCATACTATACAGTACGCTAAAATCAGTATGCGAGCCGAGTAGTATGTCCGAATTCATAGAATTCGAAAATCAGTATGCGAGAAGTACCCGGATGACTTACTACTTCTGGCGAGATTCTGAAGTGCGCATCCCATGGATGCTGCGCTATCCCATGATGCCCCGCGAGAGAATTCATGAATGGACGTGAAGCGACGCAACTGACGTAGGTAGGTCACGTGACCATGACAAAATGGCGGATGTAGTACATCCGAATTCCATTCATACTGCTCACATTCATACTGTATAGAACGTACTTTTCTAACGGCAGAGTAGTACGTTTAAATTCAAATGCAGTACCTACTGAGTAGTAGGCGGTTTCGGACGCAGCCTCACACTTTATGTCTTTTCAGGGTGGAGTTGAATAAATTTATAATCTGTATATGCCGTCTTTTGCATTCTGACGAGCATCTGAAGAGGTGGCTCATGGAGTTAAAAAAATCTGCGTCTCCTGTTTTAAGAGTTCTACATACATAGTAAGTTTAATATAAACGTATAAATAATAACCAAGGGAGGAAAATGGTATTGTTGTATCTCTAGGAAACATCTTATCAAACGCAGCCTGAGGCGTGTATATTAATGATCGCAAAGCAATATTTCAGTCTGTGTTTTGACTGCTGATCTCTTGATAACACGGCTACTCCACGGCTGCTCCAGAATGTGACCTAAAGTACATACAAATCTTGACGGTGTGCCGCTTGAGTCACGCAACAGTCTGTTTTGTGTTCTGATAGGCCTAGTTTTCACCGGGGTTTTACACTCGTAGAATTTACATGAGAACAGGGAAACAGTGGTTCTTTATAAGGCACCTTTAAATAACCACTGAGTTTTGGCTGGAAGGACATTCCTCCGCATAAAACATATGCCAGAGTAATATGGTGGTTCATTCAGCTGTGGTGACCCCTGATAATATCAGGGACTAAGCCGAAGGATAGTGAGTGAGTGAACTTTAATAGTATTTTGTGTTTTACTTTTAGTCATTTGAGTGCAAGTTAAGCTCAAATAAAATGTTATTTTCCTTGACAACTATCTGAAATAAAGGATAGCTTTATCAGATTATGTTTATGTTAAGTAATAAAAAGGATTGTAATTTTATGGGTTTTAAATAACTATAATAGTCCTTTAATTTTCGTATGTTCTTCCTTTGAACTTCATTTCCCATACATTTTTTCATTCCTCATTGTGCAACTGCCCTCTTGGGATTGTTTTGCAGTTATGTAAAATGTTAAATCTCTGCACCATTGCCAAAGCCTTGCTGTATAAGTTGCAGGGTTTAACAGGGTTGTTGGAATGGCTGGTATGAAGTCAAACAATGCTATCAGCCCAAGGTCTGTTTGTGCTACCAAGAGGACCAGCTCACTTCCTGTTTCTGACAGATATTCAGATAAAGTTCCCAAAAAAGAAGGGATGGCATTATCAGTATAAAACATATACACACACTCCCTCTGCTGGCAACACATGTCATTAAAAAAAAAAAAAACTACACAGCATGGGTTTTATAGCCTACTTGTGAAAGTGTAATTAATTATTGTACTAGTATTATTTGTGGGCATTTGAAATTTACTCTTGAGTACATTCCTGAAGAAGAAACCATACTTTTTTACTCCTCACGACTGATTTTAAACCAAAAAAGTTGTAGTAACATATTTAAATGTTATTTTTTTCACATTAAATATGGTTACCAGACAATCGAATGCATGGTTGACGTGTTGTGTTTGTGTGTGTTTAAAAAGCATTGTTTCATCTTGCCATACAGCTATTGACAAAATGAAGAGAACACAAGAAAATGTGTAGTTTGTCAGCATTCATGATTTATAGCTTTATGTTTGAGTAAAACATACAAAATATTATTCAAAAATTGTCATTTAGAGAATAAAATTTGTTTATTTATGATCAAAATTAACAAAAAAACTGCCTTGTTTTCAGTCACTTTTTCCTTACAAATGCCTCAAAAGGACCATTCTGCGTTAAATTAGTTGTGAAGCATGCTTTGCAATATTACTAGAAGTAGATAAACAGCATTTTATTTATATATTGACTATTGTCTAAATAAAGGACAGAGCATAGCTATATTTTTGTCCTCCACTCTGCTGCATTTTAATAGTTGTATGTACACTACCTGACAAAAGTCTTGTCGTCGATCCCAGTTGTAAAAGCAACAAATAGACTTCTAGTTGGACATTTGAAAAAGTGGCAGAAGGTAGATTTTTCCCATGAATCATCTGTTTAAATGCATCCCAATCATCACAAATACTGCAAAAGACCTATTGGAACCGGCATGGACCCAAGATTCTAACAGAAATTAGTCAAGTTTGGTGAAGGAAAAATCATGGTTTGGGGTTACTTTCAGTATGGGTGCATGCGAGAGGTCTGCAGAGTGGATGGCAACATCAACAGCCTGAGGTATCAAGACAATTGTGCTGCTCATTACATTACAAACTACTGGAGTGGGCCAATTCTTTAGCAGGATAGCGCTCCTTCTAATACTTCAGCCTTCAGTACCTGAAAGCAAAGAAGGTCAATGTGCTCCAGGTTTGGCCAGCCCAGTCACCAGATGAATGTTATTGAGCATGTCTGGAGTAAGATGAAGGAGGAGGCATTGAAGATGAATCCAAAGAATCTTGATGAACTCTGGGAGTCCTGCAAGAACGCTTTCTGCGCCATTTCAGATGACTTTATTAGTAAGTTATTTGAGTCATTGCATGTATAGATGCAGTCCTCCAAGTTCATGGGAGTCAGACACAATATTAATTCTTTTTCCACTGCATCATGACTTTATATTCTATACTGTACATTATTTCTGTTCAGTGACAAGACTTTTGTCTAAGCAAAGTCAGACCTTACTGTCCTAATTAAATAATTAAAAATCAAGGCATGATCATGTTTTATTTTGGTAAAATAAGTGTAATCTAGAGGCCTTTGCCTTTCATATAAGCCACTTCTTATACCAAATGATCAACTAGAAGTCAAAATATTATTTGTTGTTTCTAAAACTTGAATAGGCGACAAGACTGTCAGGTAGTGTAGATACATGTAAGTATAAATGTTTTTGACCTTTGGTATTTTAACCAAACTTATACAGTATTTACCCTATAAATACATACTAACCTTTTAAAGCTGTACATATTTACTTTTTAATCAAGTATTTTTTTGCCAACATACTTTTAAATTAGTCATTTTTATTACATTTCACACCTTCTGTACAGTATATAAATATACTTAAAAGTTTAATTGTCTTTTGATGTTTATTACAGAAGTCAAGCCTGTAGTGTTTCTCCAACACGGTCTTCTCGCTGCTGGAAGTAACTGGGTAACAAACCTGCCCAACAACAGTCTGGGTTTTGTTTTAGCTGAGGCTGGATTTGACGTGTGGATCGGGAACAGTCGTGGAAACACCTGGTCCTGCAAACACGTCAGCCTTGACCCTAGACAGAAAGAATACTGGAAGTTCAGGTATACAAAATGAAATTTTTTATGAAAACGGTGTGTAATATTCAACAGATTTAAAGGCACAGCATGTAATTTCGCCACTAGAGGGTGTGTATTCAAAACAAACAAAAGTGTAGTTTGATAACATTGTGATTGAGTGTGGATTCATGTGGTCTTCATTGCATCGAACTGGACTACGGCAAATCATGTTCATGGATGAGCTAAACTATTCAAAACGTATATGAAGCAGAGCAAGGCTGGAAATAGGGCTGGGTGGTTTAATTGAGGCAACTGTCATGCACATTTTTTCAGTAAAAGCTCGTTTTGGTAAACCGCAGAGTTTACTACTTAGACTCTTAAGGGACGTTCACACCAGACACTGTTTTTATGAATAGATTGTGATATTCATGCGTAATTAGACGTTTGAACATTTTGAGTTTGCTCACTCATTTGCACTACAAATTCACTTCACAATAGACATGGATTTGCATCATGGGAGGGCCGTCTGTCTGTCTGGCGACTCCAGTCATTGCTAAATGGCTGGCCTGGATTTATTGAGGGAGTAGCTGTAATTTATGTGCCTTAGGAAGTCTGAAAAATTGGCACCCAGATAGGTGAGTTCATCAACTCCTCCAGGAGCTGCGCCTGGATGGGGGCTTAGCGGTACTTCCAACTAAGCTGGTCTAAGTTTGATTACCTGTTGTCCCATGTCGTCAGGAGGATTTTCCCTTAGGACACAGACTACAGGCGCTATGTCATAATTACACCTAGGGATGTCCCGATACAACATTTTACTTCCGATACGATACCGATATTGCAGCTTTCAGTACTAACCGATACCGATACAAATCCGATATAATAATCAGCACAAATCATGAATACTTTACTTTTACCTATTTCGTTAAGAGTAATGTATGAACGGCTAGATTATACATTAGATTTTTTTAAGAAGATAAGCATTTCTAGGGCTTGACGCTAACTTTTTTCATAGGAGCACATTAAAGAATTTTAGGAGCGCAGTGAAAATGTATAAAATAAATAGTGTTTTTGCCTAATAAATGTTCATGAGGAGATCTGTAAACAAAGCAGTGTCATTCATTTGAATACAATAAGTGCACTAGGCTTTATTTTACTGCAACAACAGCTTAAATAGTGTTTAATAATTATAATTTAATCTGTATGGAGTTTAGCTAGCGGTCCACAGCAGGTCTGGGATCATATTGCTCTAATGAAGGCCTCTCTAAACTGATCTGAATCAAGTCTTCAGTTGTGGACGTGCCTAGGCAGCTTCTTGGTTAATTTTTCAATCCAGTTTCGAGCTGAAAAATCTCTTTCACACTGGGCAGCAGAAATAAGGAGTTATTGTTATAAGTTATTAAGTTAATAAAAATGTGCAGTATGGTTAGTGCAAACATTTATATGATCAGATCTATTTAATCTGTGTTTGTATCATAAGATGAGTATGGCTGTATCAATGCTCCCAAACAAAACATTATTTATTTTATAATAATTTATATTGTACATATTATCTTTAACATAGATATACTTTTCTCCACATCACATAAAATAATGTGACTTTTAAAATTAATTTTATTTGCATAATATTGCACAGATTCCACCCTACTTCCTACATGGAAAAAGTATGACAATGTAAAGAAAGACAGAACTACAAACTCATGTGCAAAGCTGACACTGTTTATCTGAGCACTTTATCTTTCTGGGCTTTTAAAAGAAGAGTTAAATATGGGAATACCATTCTTTCTTTTAAACCGTAATGGCCCTCAGCAACAGAATGATTTCTTATTCTTTTTAACAGACAATTAAAAACAAAAATGTTTATCATTTAACACCTTTTACATGACACTGTTTCTTTTCAGTGAGTTCAAGTAAAAAAAATGTAATAAAAATAAAGAAATCCACTATTTGACTCCTACTATCCATGTGCACCACTGACAGGTCAAATCTGCTCCCTCTCTCTCTCTCGCTCTCTCTCTTTCTCTCTCTTTCGCGCGCGCGCATATAAAGTAATGCAAAAACGCAGCTATAGAAAGCGAAAGCACAGTATATAATGAGCTGGATCAGTCTATTTAGTTAAAGGTTTTGTGAACAGGTCGCGTCTCTGTGGGTCTGCAGCAGC
This sequence comes from Danio kyathit, assembly GCA_903798195.1. Taxonomy (NCBI): domain Eukaryota; kingdom Metazoa; phylum Chordata; class Actinopteri; order Cypriniformes; family Danionidae; genus Danio; species Danio kyathit. The sequence goes on along the minus strand of LR812530.1, from coordinate 19,542,958 downwards.
AGAGCATGCGAGTCTGTGGCGGTGTTCGTTTCTCACGCACACAGAACCGGGCCGCTGAGGTAAAGTCTTTTGTGTGGGAAGCGCAGGTGTTGAATCGGGTATCAATCACACTGGATGCACCATGATATGCCATGACCGAATTGTAAACGTTTTCTATGAGGCTCACACGATGTGCGATAAGCCGCCATTCGGTGCCTTGCGTTGCTTAGCAGCGTATACAAAACAATGTAAATATCGCTTGACATGAAGTAAATAGACCAGTATAGATGTGCCGTTGTTGATATCGTTAGCGTGTGCTACCGTCAAAATAGATTTCTATCGTAATACACCATAACTTAGCGTGGAGAGCATGCTAAATCTGTAAGGGACTTTGCCAGCAAGCAGTGTTGTGATCACGTGGGCTTTGCACGCTGGCTCTGGACGCTGCTGGATAAAATAGCTGTAACGGAGTTTAGAGCAGAACAGACTGCTTATATCGGAGATTTTTAACGCAGTCCGATAAAGTTTGTTTGGACTGATATCGGACCGATTTCCGATATCAATATCGGATCGGGACATCCCTAATTACACCCCTACTAGAGCAAACTCCTGATTGGTTAACGTGGTGCGAATATCTGCTAAAGTTCCGATTTTTTAACTCAGGCATTTCAAGTAGTGGTGGGCAGAGCGAGGCTTCATGAAAAACTGAAACAGTCAAAGCAAATGTGTCGAAGCTTCGAAACGTTTCGAAACCGTCTCTACAGTGACACCTAGTGGTATTTCACTATCAAGGACCACGCTACAACCGTTGCTTGTGGAACTTTATTACAAGTTGTTTGAGAGAAGTAGGTAATAGTTATGAATATTAGAGAGAAGTATGGATGATCGTTGAACTGGCTGATCAGGGAGTCTTGTCCAGGGAGACTCAGAGTGGGGGCTTGATCTCTTAGGTTAAGGTGGAACCTTTAGAAGAATTAATTACATTGAAACATAAATATAGCTTACCTGATTCAGTGTGATGGCTGAGCATGTTTCTGTGAGGACAACATTCTAATCTGTGGTCGGATTCCTGACACGACTAACCATAAATCATCTTCCACTTTGAATAAGCATGCGCCATAGCATACTTGCTTTTGATGTATGTACATACAGAAAATGCTGCTTGTCAGTATGTCAGTAAACAGTGTTTTTTTGTTTCCATTCGATGTTCGAGGTATCTGTATCTTTTTGCTGACAATGTATCAAAACAGCCGCCAGCGGCCGATGTGTTAATTGGTAACTGCAAAGTTTATAAAAAGAGCTCCACCTCGCTTAAGTTCAATGTAGAGGTTATATTTTTGTACTAAGGTTGTTAAAAAGAGTATTAATAACTATTTTATTTGTGTAAATGTACTTTTAACCAAAGATGACAGTTATACTCAATGACTGTAACGGATTTGTTTACATTTGTATTTCTCAGAGCTAGTCCATATATACAGAGCAGATATGATACTGTGCTAGAGATATTTAATGCTTAATGGGACACTTTGCAAAATGTTTAATACTTACAAAGCCTACCTTAATGTGATATAGTAAGTATAGTTATCGTATAGAACTAAGTAATAACCTGTATGTGAATAATATGTTTATGAATGAGCTATTTATATATTTTATATATTTTAGCTATTTTAGAAATTTAAACTGCAGCACCGCCAGCTCAACGCCGGGCGTGCTACATATCAATAAAAGCAACAACTGAACAAATGAAATGTTCATGAGTGAAAGTTAAACTGCCGAACTGCAGTTAAAGTCGAGAAATTGAAGATGAAACACCCAAAATGACATGAGACTCGTGAATTCACGCAGGAAACGTGACTAGCCTGGTGACGCAACATTCAAAAAGCACTTCACATAATTATATTATTGTCTTATTCAGATTAAGGCAAATAACTATTACTGATGTCCATGTAAACGTAGTCAGTAGTCTTCAAAGTAAGTGAAAGATCCAAAAGGGCAACCTGCTGATTTGATTCAGATAGGTACTTTTTTGTCATCCGGCTCACCAGTTTGACTTTCATTCATTCACCGTCATTAGTTTTAAAAAGCACCCGGTCCATTTTATTTATATATATTTTATTTATATATCTACAGGTGTCTAATAGTTAGTTGTGGAGCTAACGTTAATCATATTATTCCCTCTAGTGAACGCATAAAAATCGTCATCATAATTTACTTGAGATTACACCTCAATGTCTCGCTTCCCCCTTAATAGGTGCTGGTGCGCCCCACAGTCATTCGCACCACCTTATTTGCACAAATAGCGCTACAGATATCTAATTGCATCTATGCATTGACTTAACATGTAAATCACTCATGCTTGATGCTTCATCCATGTCTGGTATGGATGTATCCTTGGTACACTGATAAGCTACGCAAAAAAATCTGTTTAAATTTGAATTTGGTTTAATCTGTTGATGACATTGAGATAATCGTGACAGCCGTTTGTGTCACTTCTCAATGAACTATGGCTGTAGTAAATACTGCATGTTAAATTACAACATATAATAAGATGTTTTTATTCCATAACAACAGTCGAGTGTTTAAAATAAATCCTTCTGTTAGATGGTTCCATAGTTGTGTGTTTATTAGTCATGCTAAATCAATGAAAGCAGTGTTATTTTATATTTAATTATTCAACTTCTGACCCTAATACTGTTATTACATTTTTAAAATGTTGTATTTTTTATCCTTTAGAAAGGATAATAGGTCAAGTAAAGGTCTACAGTACTCATATGTCAAATAGTTTTTTTCTGAAAATAAAATGTCAAATTATGGCTTCCATCATTATTCTGTGTAACAGATACACAGAACAGTGGGATACTTATTCTTACCTACTGTATACTTATTAAAACCAAAAGGAATAGGAATAATAAGTTTGATTATAAATGACATTAAAAACAAATGAGTAAAACCTAGGGATAAGGAAATGTATAAGGTATACAAGTTGTGTAAGTATTGCTTCAAATTTTAGGGCTGTACTGTGATCCTTAAACACAGTCCTTTATAATGTCATAAAATTATTTTTGGGTAAAATACAGTGCATCCGGAAAGTATTCATAGCGCTTCACTTTTTCCACATTTTTTTTATGTTACAGCCTTAATCCAAAATGGATTAAATTAATTTATTTCCTCAACATTCTACACACAATACCCCATAATGACAATGTGAAAAAAGAGTTTTTGAAATTGTTGCAAATTTATAAAAAAATAAAAAAGCTGAAAAATCGCATGTACAGAAGTATTCACAGCCTTTGCCCTGAAGCTCTAAATTGAGCTCAGGTACATTCTGTTTCCACTGATCATTCTTGTGATGTTTCAGCAGCTTAATTGGAGTTCACCTGTGGTAAATTCAGTTGATTGGACATGATTTGAAAAGGCAATCAATGAAAGCAGTTAAATCTTCTGTTTATCCAGCAACCACTATTTTCCCCAGGGGATTTCCTGGGTTTCTTCTTATGTATTTGGACAGGTTCGTGGGTTGCCGCGAGAGCGCCTTCTGGCCTTTGGATGAGATTTAGGTATCACTTTATTTTGATGGGCTCATTAACCCATTTTCTTGAATTTTAGTTACATTGCATCTACATGCCAACTAATTCTCAATAGATTATTAGTAGACTGTTAGATTGGGGTTAGGGATAGAGTAAGTTGACATGTACTTGCAAAGTTACTGATAGGGATGCACCGATACCAATACCAGTATCGGGTCGATACTTGGTTAAAATACTCGTACTCGTATCGGACATGAAAGGCCGATACCACGCACCCGATACCACTCAACAGTTATTCAGTACATGGATGTGATTTGTTGTCCTACCTGACTTCAATGTCTTAATGTATTAATTAGCCTAATATATTTTATATTAATAGCTTAGTCCTTATAAACACTCAGTTTATAAAATACATTATTAACAAATCTATACTGTAGGCTACTGAAGAATAAACCGAATATGAATTGTGATCCTTGCATAATGATCACAGCTAAACAAGCTAGCACTCATTTTATATATAAACTATAAATAAAAAAATGAAATAAATTTTAAGTAATGGAACATTCATTCATTCATTCATTCATTTTCTTGTCGGCTTTGTCCCTTGCGGGGTCGCCACAGCGGAATGAACCGCCAACTTATCCAGCACGATTTTATGCAGCGGATGCCCTTCCAGCCGCAACCCATCTCTGGGAACTTCCACACACACATTCACACTCATACACTATGGACAATTTAGCTTACCCAATTCACCTGTACTGCATGTCTTTGGACTGTGGGGGAAACCGGAGCACCCGGAGGAAACCCACGCGAACCCAGGGAGAACATGCAAACTCCACACAGAAACGCCAACTGACCCAGCCCAGCCGAGGTTCGAACCTGCGACCCAGCGACGTTCTTGCTGTGAGGCAACAGCACTACCTACTGCGCCACTGGGTTGCCCAGTAATGGAACATTATGTAAAAAATCTAAAGACTACAGGCTAAATAAAAGCGCCTCGTCAGAGTTTAAACATCACTGCGGTCACTGCGCGGATGTCAGTTTACAGCTTCTGTAAAGATCAGACAGCCTATACAGATCACACAATCTCAATAAACACCATGTAAATGTATAAATATTTCGATAAGTATTGTTAATGGAATATTTATAACGATATGATCTTGCTTTTGGTTATATCGATGCCGGCTTTAATCTCTCATGCGCGCTTTCTCTCTCTCACCAGCGGCAGTTGACCCGCACTGCGGCGCTATACACACTACACAGCAGCATACATTGGCAAGAGGACAAGTGCTGAACTTCACGAAACCAGTTTTATTTGTTGCAGATTTGCGTGTTGTTCCTTTTTTAAAATGCCTTTTATTTTTTAAATCTCTCAAGTTAATATTGGTTATCGGGTAACATAATCTCCCTCAGAGATATTGAAGTTCAATAACGTGGTGCGCAGTATGACTATTGACAGTACCCTGTAAGTTTTCACACTGCTTACACATGCCTACAGCTCTGATCTGTTATGAATAGCATGTTTTTAAATGACAGCGAAACATGCTACATTTAGTTTTTATTGTAAAATATACATTATAACCCAGAACACAGTAAAATAATATTTATGAATGGCTTGCCTATTGGCAGCGTATATAAGCTTATATAGGCTAAGCATATTTTTTATTTATATTAAAACAAACTCATACAAACTAGCCACCCTTTGATTTTTTTTTTTTCGTTTCCGTATATTTTTTATCAAACGAAAAATGCAATGAATTGTTGATTTTGGTTTTCATTTTATTAGAATTAATATAATTATTAGACTACACAACTTCTACATAACATTGGCTCTGATTGCGTTTTTACAGATATCCTACAGATAGACTTTTTGGCTCAAAGACAGGTATGCCTGTTAATTTCAGTGCTGTATTTTGACAGATTTTGCAAAGACTTCAGCTATTCTGTAAGCTGGTACAGGCCTCCGTTTTGCGACTTGACTTGTGTGGCGTCTCCTTATCAATATCTGGATGACAGCGAGAAAGAGATGAGATCAGACCTCAGTTTCGATGTGTGGCCGCACGTCACAGTTACTTTACTGCAATTTTAAAATATTGGCTCATCTAAATTAACTTTTAATTCGAATAAAAGCCGAAATATTGCCAGATACGAAGCAACTTTCGGTTTTGAAAGAGAGCGGCATTATTAGTTATAAAAGACGCACACACACACACACAGGATACACTTTTGTAGGCCTATTCATTATTGATTTTTTAACATTAAATGCATAATAATCAAGTGCAAAAAGAAACAGCTGAACTTCGGAAAAAATGATCACTGCGGTTGCCGCGATGGTTGCTTTGTTTCTCTGCAGTTGCCTTGTCAGCATTGCTTAATCACTTTTGTTTTAATAAAAAATAAGATTATTTATTAATAAACATTGCAAGATGATGGTCGCGTGATTTTTAAAATGAGAGTATGCGTTTCATATTTATGGCTATTATTCTTATCTACCCGCGACCCACCCATCGTTAAACATCTAGTACTTTTTGATTACCTGTAATCAAAAAGTACCTGAATTTCATATAATCAATTTCATACCTGAATATGAAAGAATCGTGCATAACAGGGTTTTATGCGTCCCCAATATGCAATAAAAGTGACTCCATAAGGTAAGGTACACTGCACACACTTTGTGTAATGTGTGAAGTCGTGGACGCATGTAAGCGCAAGGATAACTCATCCTTTAAATGTCCATGCTTAATCGTTAATAGATAAGGTCTGGATTCGCAGGGCTATCAACAATGTGTATATTTTTGGCATGGAACAGCCTCCTATTAAAGATTTTTGTGGTCAACCTTGCTAAAGGCAAAAAAAAAAACCGAACAAGTAAACTTAATTGAAACCAAATCTATGAAGTATGGGTATCGTACTCGGTATCGGCGAGTACACAAATTAAAATACTTGTATCGGTTTGTAAAAAAAGTGGTATCGGTGCATCCCTAGTTACTGATAGTCAGTTAAATGTCTGTTGAAGGAGCAGTATCAGCAGACATTAAGCAGGCAGTCTACTAATACTCAAATGAGAAGTAATTGGCATGTAGTTTTAGTCAACAAAATGTGCAATAAGGACCATCAAAATAAAGTGTTACGGAGATTTACTACTAATCACACCATGCTTCCTTGAGAAGATGTGCATGACAATCCCAGCTTTGCTCAATCACTTTGCAATTTCAATTTGATTAACTGGCCATCTGATAAATGAGCATGGCATGGTACAAAAGCAGCAGAGCTTTTATTATACAGTCCACCTCTTCCGGTTTTGTCATGATTATGTGGGGAAGAATCTGGATCACTAATTAAAATAGCCTGTTTTCTATGGATTTTTAGCATTTTTCGAAACCTTTGTGATAATGTAAGAAGATAAGTCTGCAAAATATCACAGTATTTTATCGTAACAATATTTTAGTGTTTTTTGGGGGATATTTTAATGAAAAAAAATCTTACATAATGTTCCTTTTAAGGCCCATTCCTTCTTGGAATCGTAATTAAATAAATAAACGTAATGATAGCTATATTAGTAACCACACTAATGCGCAGTACTGTTCTGTCTATTATAAGTTAAAAAAATAATTAATTAAAGTTTAATTAATTACTGTACTAGCAATTATTGGCTAATTAAGATTACATTTAACAGTTTAAATTAGTTGTTTTCTGTAGTAATTAGTGCTGTCAAACTATACATCGTGATTAATTGCATCCAAGATACGACTTTGAATTTACATAATATATACTGTACATACACACATACTGTACTTAAAATACAAAAATATACAAAATAAATGTTTTGTGGAAACTACAGTAAATTATGATAAAGATACAAATGTCTTTTTTTATACATGATAGGTTTAGATTAGATCATATATTTGAAATAGTAATCATTTGTAACATTATACACATCTTCACTATCACTTTCAAATGATACTGTACAGTAATTGAAAATTTAATTATGATTTATATTTAATTTATTTCCTTTTTGGCAATGATATCTTTGAAACAATGATAGTTGTCCCTCAAACTCTAGCATTATTCTTATTATTGCCTTTCAAACTTTTGGTATTTCCTCCAGGACATGCAAATCTCATACTTATTTAGGAAATTCTCTGTTGAGTTAATAATGTACCTTTCAGAATCATGAACTGTAAATCTGTTTTTCTCGTGCGTGTGTGTGTGGCAGTCATGATGAAATGGCTAAAAAGGATCTTCCTGCAGTGATAAACTTCATTACAAAGATGACTGGCCAGGAACAAATCTTTTATGTGGGCCATTCCCAGGGAACAACAATAGGTATTACTATTTCTCTAACCATGTATTATTTTGATCTGTCACAATGTGACTCTGGATTGGTATATATCAAATCAACAGTCTAGAAAATCAGCTCAGAGATGTGCCGTTCATTATGCATCCTTTCATGTAGTAAGCAAATACATTAAACGTGTTATCATGTGCTAATATATCAGTTTCCAGCAGTTACAGTACACTTTTCTTTTTTTGTTTGTTTGCTGTGCATGTCTTGTTGGTGTGTAACTTCCCTCTTTACTCTTTTTTTTCAGCATTCATGGCTTTCTCCACAATGCCTGAGCTGGCCAGCAAAATCAAGATGTTTTTTGCACTGGCTCCTGTCGCCACAGTGGGCTTGACCAAAAGCCCCATGACCAAACTGTCTCTGATTCCAGAGTTTCTGATTTGGGTAAGCAGTTGGGCTGCACAATATATGCTTTCAGCATTTTGCATGTTTCCCCTGTGTTTGCGTGGGTTTCCTCCGAGTGCTCTGGTTTCCCCCCACAGTCCAAAGACATGTGCTATAGGTGAATTGAATGAACTAATTTGGCTGTAGAGTAACAGTGTTTGTGTGAATGTGAGAGTGTATGGGTGTTTCCCAGTACTGCGTTATGGCTGGAAGGGCATCCACTGCGTAAAACATATGCTAGAATATTAGGCGGTTCATTCCGCTGTGGCCACTCCTGATAAATAAGGCACTAAGCCGAAGGAAAATGAATGAATGAGACGTCTGTGTCTTTGAGCTTTTCATGAGAGTTTAAAGCATTCGGGCACAAGAAATTGTTTAATCTGTAGATTTAATAAACAAATTATATTCAATTATTTATACAATGAAGACTAATCTGTGTTATTTTATCTTTAATTATTCAATTTCTGACCCTAATACTGTTATTACATTTTTAAAACATATTTTTTATCCTATCCTTTAGAAAGGATAATAGGTCAAGTAAAAGTCCACAGTATGTCAAATAGTTTTTTTCTGAAAATAAAATGTCAAATTATGGCTTCCATCATTATTCTGTGTAACAGATACACAGAACAGTGGGATATTTATTCTTTCCTATACTTATTAAAACCAAAAGGAATAGGAATAATAAATTTGATTCTAATTGACATTAAAAACAAATGGATAAAACCTCAGGATAAGGAAATGTATAAGGTATACAAGTTGTGTAAGTATTGCTTAAAATTTTGGGGCTGTACTGTGATCCTTAAACACAGTCCTTTATAATGTCATAAAATTATTTTTGGTTAAAATACAGTGCATCCGGAAAGTATTCATAACGCTTCACTTTTTCCACATTTTTTTATGTTACAGCCTTAATCCAAAATGGATTAAATTAATTTATTTCCTCAACATTCTACACACAATACCCCATAATGACAATGTGAAAAAGGAGTTTTTGAAATTGTTGCAAATTTATAAAAAAAAAAAAAAACCTGAAAAATCACATGTACAGAAGTATTCACAGCCTTTGCCGTGAAGCTCTAAATTGAGCTCAGGTACATTCTGTTTCCACTGATCATTCTTGAGATGTTTCAGCAGCTTAATTGGAGTTCACCTGTGATAAATTCAGTTGATTGGACATGATTTGAAAAGGCATACACCTGTCTGTACTGTATAAGGTCCCAGGGTTGACAGTGCATGTCAAAGCACAAACAAAGCATGAAGACAAAGGAATTGTCTGTAGACCTCCGAGACAGGATTGTCTCAAGGCACAAGGTTGGGGAAGGTTACAGAAAAATTGTTGCTGCTCTGAAAGTTCCAAGGAGCACAGTGGCCTCCATCATCCGTAAGTGAAAGATGTTTGGAACCACCAGGACTCTTCCTAGAGCTGGCCGGCCATCTAAACTGAGTGATCAGGGGAGAAGGGCCTTAGTCAGGGAGGTGATCAATAACCCAATAGCCACTCTGTCTGAGCTCCAGCATTCTTCTGTGGAGAGAAGAGAACCTTACAGAAGGACAACCATCTGTGCAGCAATCCACCAATCAGGCCTGTATGGTAGAGTGGCCAGACGGAAGCCATCTGGAATTTGCCAAAAGGCATCTGAAGGACTCTTAGACCATAAGAAACAAAATTCTCTGGTCTGATGAGACTAAAATTGAACTCTTTGGAGTGAATGCCAGGCGTTACGTTTGGAGAAAAACAGGCACCGCTCATCACCAGGCCAATACCATCCCTACAGTGAAGCATGGTGGTGGCAGCATCATGCTGTGGGGATGTCTTCAGCAGCAGGAACTGGAAGACTAATCAGGATAGAGGGAAAGATGAATGCAGCAATGAATAGAGACATCCTGAATGAAAACCTGCTTCAGAGTGCTCTTGACCTCAGACTGGGGAGACGGTTCATCTTCCGGCAGGACAATGACCCAAAGCACACCGACAAAATATCAATGGAGTGGCTTCACAACAACTCGGTGAATATCCTCAGTGGCACAGCCAGAGCCCAGACCTAAATCCTATTAAACATCTCTGGAGAGATCTGAAAATGGCTGTACACCGTCGCTTCCCATCCAACCAGATAGAGATTGAGAGGTACTGCAAAGAGGAATGGGCAAAAATTCCCAAAGAGAGGTGTGCCAAGCTTGTGGCGTCATATTCAGAAAGACCTGAGGCTGTAATTGCTGCCAAAGGTGCATCAACAAAGTATTAAGCAAAGGCTGTAAATACTTATGTACATGTGATTTTTTTTTTAGGTTTTGATTTCTAATAAATTTGCAACAATTTAAAAAAAAACTCTTTTTTCACATTGTCATTATGGGGTATTGTGTGTAGAATTTTGAGGAAATAAATGAACATAGTCCATTTTGGAATAAGGCTGTAGCATAAAAGAATGTGGAAAAAATGAAGCGCTATGAATACTTTCCAGATGCACTGTATGCATGACAAGATTTTTTTGTATATAAACAATTTTTTGCACATTTTTTTGCTCAGAAAATATAAAAAGGGCACAGAAAAACATAAAGTTTTATTCATTTGATAGTTTTGATAATTGTGGCCCAATCTACAAAGAAATATGAAATAAACTTAAAAGTCACAAGCAAATTATAATATCATCATTTGTAATAATGATCTTTTTTCTTTTGTAGGATCTCTTTGGTCAAAAAGACTTTTTTCCTCAGAATGAACTGATCAAGTTTTTCGCCACTGAGTTCTGCAGCAGGAAGCCTTTGAGTGTGTTGTGTGGAAATGTCTTCTTTCTTCTCTGCGGTTTTGATGAGAAGAACCTGAACATGGTAGAGCACTCTAAGTGTTATCAAATGACATTCTTTTTTTATCTTAGTGCATTTGGGAATCTTTCTCTCTTTTGTGTCTCTTTCAGAGTAGAACACCTGTGTACACGACACACTGTCCAGCAGGAACCTCTGTCCAGAACATGATTCACTGGGCTCAGGTAAAAAAAATAAAACTCACAATTTCTCTGAAACAGGTTTTTGACCTTGATCTGCAACCTATTTTAAATGTTCTCTACAGTATATTATGAGTAGGGATGGGCATTTCTGACCATTCTTCATTTCGATTAATCCACAGGTTTGACAAACGAGTACTCGATTAATCGGGGCGGGGCTTAATCAAGAGGCGGAGCGTGTGTGCGTCATAGGGCCGGGGCTTAATCAAGAGGCGGGGCGTGTGTGCGTCATAGCGACAATTAAATAACATTCAATAAAAAAAAACATATATATATATGTTGATATAGTTGATAAAACTATGACAGGATTCAGAAAACAATTAAATCAACGCTGTTGGGTTATTAAAAATCACCATCAATATTGGTTAACACAGTAAACATTTAAAGAAGTGTAACAAGTGGCGTATTTAGGCATGGGCAATATGGTCGATGCCCATAGCGGCATCTGGGTGGCACGGGGAGACGGTGCGAAAAAAACGAGCCCCAGTACAAGCTTTGAGTTACGATTTACTTTATGCAAGTGTATTAATTTAAAGTAGTAATCCCAGAATAAAGACGTTAGAGGCCATTCACATTTGGCGTATTTTGCATGTGCAAGTTTGTTATTGTCTATGTGCAACCGAAACAAAGGTGGTGAAAGCAAACTGATGCATGCATGCGTGCAGAAAACCATTCCCGCGCGCCTCACGCGCTGTTCTGCACCAGGTGTGAATAGGCCTACCGGTTGTTTAGGCTACATGCACGCCGGTAAAATACACGCCGCTTATGTACTGTGAAACCGGAGTAACTTTAATGCAGAGGTGTCGGCGCGCAGCGAGCTTTGCAAGTCGACAAAACTAAAGTTATTATATGATGATGATCTTATTTTGACTATATGGCTATGAAGCAGAAAGCACAGATGATGAATCAGGGAGGTAAGACTTAATAACATTAATTCTCAGCCATGAGTCGGGTCTAAGACTACAGATAATTACATAAAATATATATTCTTTGTATTCTATAGAATTTACTTTAATATTCAAGCAAAATATTTTTTGCGATCTTAGCTTCTTATCACTCCAGCTGTGTCTACATTTTTTCCAGTTACATTTTGGATTGATTTCTGTTATTTATTTAGAATAATAATTGTACAATATTAATAATAATTATAATAATTTTATTTATTTCTAATTACATTTCTAAAAGCAGGTGGTTCGCCCAGGGTGCCATTCGAACCGCCACTGACATGAAGCATGTAGGTTTTCTACATAAGGCATTGCAAATAAAATTAATCATAAAGCCTAGAGACACAATATGAAAATATTATATTACAAATTGTGTTTATCTACACAAAATGCATGTGAGCTTGAACTACATGCCAACCAGAAAGTGGATGTGGTTCTCCCATTGCAGGGCGCTTTAAAACAACGGCAACTGAAGCCGCGCAGAAAAAAGAAACCAAAGTTATTTTACAGTATTATCCCCTTCAATATGTGTCTTATTATTACTATAAATATTTTGGATCCGTTTTTAAAAAAATAATCTACCTTTTTCTATATTGTTGACAACAACAATAAAAACACACATGATACTCTGCAGTTCAGTTATTTTATTCAACTGACATTTTTACCAAAACAATATTTTACTTTAGCAGCATCACAACAGATGTGGATCAAAAAGGATTTTTTTTTGTAAAAGGTTTGCAAAAATAAAGTTTCACCAAAACTTAACCAAACGGCTGTTAAGTAGCACAGTGATGCGCGGATGGCGGTATAGGCTATCCACAGGGCGTTGCAGATAATCCGCGGGTCGGGTAATAAAAAAATACATTATGATTAATTGCGGGTGGGTCATAGCAGTTGACCAGCAAAAAACAGAGAGTGGACTTCGCAGAATGTGAAGATGAGACGCCCAAGCACAGTGCAAAGAAAAAGACCAAGTAAACATAACATAGCCTATAAACATAACATAACATAGCTGCTGTTTAGGCTGAAGTGACACCGTTTTTGTTATCTTTTTCCATATGTAAAAGCTGAATCTGCTGTTAATAACGAACGATCCACAGTAACCTATCATCATGTTTAAAACAAAGAATTAAAATTATTATGTCGATCGGGTGCGGGCCCGGGAGTGGATATATATATCCAAATATAAAATAAAATAAAATGTGTGGGCGGGTGGCGAGCGGATGATTAGAATGAAGGAGCGGATTCGGTTGACATTTCAGCTGATCCGCGCATCTCTAGCACATAGCCTAACTAAAATTAGAAGCTAGCATAATTTGGCTGCGTAAACTTAAAATAAAAATAGCCTGAATATTTTTTACCACATCTATAAAACTTAAAGATTGGGTAAAATAACATTTCTTTCAAAGTGATCAGTCAGTAGAGGTAAATAAAATAAAGCCGGACTAATTTAACTATGCTGCTTAAACTTAAACAAAAACAGCCTGAATATTTTATCATGCATGGCTAATAAAACTTAACACAAGGAAGGACATGTTTTTTTCAAAAAGATCAGTCGGTCTACATGCTCCGATGAAAGCCGAGTGCGAAGTTTATTTTCAATTAGACGGCGGTGGAAATAAGGCGCTCAGAAGGCAGAGAAGTTGCAGGAACAGCCAGGTACCACTGGACAAAGGTGCTTAGCCTTGCAGATCGAGACTCATTTACTTGCACCACAATAAAGGATCCGGGTTTAGAGAGATGCATGGCTCTATGAAGTAGCTTTCGATTTTGGTGTCATCCGGTGAAACATCATCACTCGTGCCATAGGCTAGTCCTCGCCGAAAAGATTGTCTGACACGGCGCGCACATGACAGCTGAAAGCATCACACAGCAGACGCGCACATTCGCATGGCATTTAAAATGAAACTATTCAGATGGCGCTCTCTGGCGTGGCAGAAATATGAAATGTCCTGAGTCGTGGCTGGGCACCGCTGTGTACCCTGAAACCTACGTTTAGAATTCTGAAATGAGCTGCGTGGCGCGACGCGGCGCGGCGCTTCTGGTGTGTGACCCCCTATACTCCATCTGCGCTCAGGTCTCTATGGACCGCAACAACCTGCAGCTATAACCAATCAAATATCAAACTACTGCCCAAATACCAGCATAACCAATCAGAAAGATTTAAAGTAATTTAATTTTAGAGCCAATCGATCATCGTTTTCATCCTCGATCGTCGCTGATGCGTTCGATTAATCGAATGATCGTGCACATCCCTAATTATGAGTGAAGGCACAAACACTAAAGCTTGTGAGAGTTTCTTCACTCAATTTGTTTGTATCAGAGTGATCAAACAGGCACTGAAGTGTCACAATAGGGGCTTTTTGGGATAGCCTGCAGCTGCGCTTGACATTTCTCTGAACCTGCTCGACCACATTGCTTCTGATGTGATCACAGTAGGAGCAGAAACAAATGCACCCATTAAGGGGAGATATTTGCATACTGGGATTTTTAAAGGCATATTTCACATTCAAATTGTATTACTACTATAATTCAGTATTACTTGTTTAATGTGTTGTGCCTTATTGTCAAATTTAAAGAGACAGTTTACTCAAAACAGCCATTGACCTCCATTATATTTTGTTTCTACTATGGATGTCAATACCTGCTTTTTTTCAACATTTTTCAAAATATTTAGTTTTGTGTTCAACAACAAAAAAAAATCATAAATAAAAGGTCACTTTCCCTTCAATGCACTATAAATTGTTAGAAAGAAAATGTTATATAGGCAACATGGTGGCGCAGTGAGTAGCACGATCGCCTCACAGCAAGAAGGTCACTGGTTCGAGCCCCGAATGGTTCATTTGGCATTTCTGTGTGAAGTTTGCATGTTCTCCTCGTGTTGGCATGGGTTTCCTCTGGGTGCTCCGGTTTCCCCCACAGTCCAAAGACATGTGGTACAGGTGAATTGAATAAACTAAATTGGCCGTAGTGTGTGTGTGTGTGCATGTCAGAGTGTATGTGTGTTTCCTAGTACTGGGTTGCAGCTGCTAGGGCATGTTGCGTAAAACATATGCTGGATAAGTTGGTGGTTCATTTTGCTGTGGTGACCCCAGATTAATAAAAAAGGGACTAAGCCGAAAAGAAAATGAATGAATAAATAAGTAACAATTTATTTGCATTTAATAAATGCCACCTTAATGAACAGAATAATTTTCTTTCAAAAAAAAAAAAAACATGAAAAAAAAAAACCTGACCCCAACTTTTGACTGGTAGTGTATATTTTTTTCTCAAGTGTTTTTATCGAACATGTTAGATATGCAGTACAAATAGCTTTTCACTTTTTCTTTTTTTTTTACACAACAATCTAACCCCGTTGCACACATACAGTATACATTTAGGTTCTATAAAAATATATGAATAATCTTAAAATAAAATACAAATAAATAATTATATTAAGTAAAACATATTTTACTCTGATATATAAAAGAAAAAAAAGGAAAAATAAAATAATTAGAAAATAACAAGGGAAGGTTCTACTCTTCTAAAATAACTGAAGGGTCCATCATCTTTACGTGATCTAAAACAGGTTGAATGAATGAATGAATGAATGAATGACTGTGGTGTGATACCAAATATTGAAATGATGGCCTCAGGTTCTATATAGGTATTTAATGCATCAGAGAGAAATTGAAATATTAGCTGCCAGAAATACTTTTATTTTGAACAAGCCCAAAACATATTACTTTGGACAAATGTAAGCTGTGTGCTACTCTTATGTTTTAAACAAATTGAAGATGAGTAAATATTATCAAATTTTTTTTATATTTTTGGGATATTCAGAACTTTCTTATTATGTAGATAAGTATCTAAAGTGAGTTTTTGACAGATTTTCATATATATGCTAAATAATTAATTTAGATAGACTAGTGGTCCTCAACCACATTCCTGGGGCCTTTCCAACACTTCATGTTTTGCATGTGTCCTTAATCAAACACGCCTGATTCAACTCATCAGCAGAGACTCCAGGACCTGAAAATGGTTGTGTGAGACAAATGAGACATGCAAAATGTGCAGTCCAGGGTGGCCTCAAGAAGCGTGTTTAAGATCCACTGTGTTAAACAGTTTCACATTCTAATCTAGTAAGTTAAACTGATCGTTCAACCAAAAACGAAATTTCCTGTACCCACCCTCAGGCCATCAAAGATGTAGGTGACATTCCTTCTGCAGTAAAACATTAAAGGAGATTTTTAGCTGAAACTGTTGTCCTCTGCCATCCATATAATGGAGATCAGTGAGCAGCACCATCAGTTTGAGATTCAAAAACATATCCATGCAAATTATAATAACTACCACTGGTTTTGGTCTAATGAACCAAAATGATTGCTAGAAACTGAAAATGATTTACTTTTTATTATTACTTATTAAACTTTATTACCTGTTATTCAGAGACAGAGCTCTGAGCATGAACACTGGATTATGCACTACAAAGGAGTCTCGTTGCATAATGATGTATTTCATGCAAATTCACAGTTGAGGTGACACACTTGGGTTTGTTTATGCTGCCTTTCAGACAACTTGGAATTGGGAGTTATCCTACTTCCTATAGTAAATAACCTCAAGAACGGCCCCCAGGGTGTCTTACAAAGTATTAAAATGTCTTAAATTACAAAAACAAAATTTTTGGCCTTAAAAAGTCTTAAATTGTCAGCGCCAGTGGTGTAGTGGTTAGTGCATTGACACATGCACTCTGGTGCTCACGTCGACGCGAGTTCGATTCTGCCTCGCGGTCCTATGCCGATCCTTTCCCTCTCTCTGCTCCCCATGCTTTCCTGTCAATTCTCTCTACTGTCCTATCCAATAAAGGTGAAAACCCAGAAAAAATTATTATTAAAAAAAAAAAAAAAATTTAATTTAACTGAAATATTGACTTGTAGGTCTTAAATCATTTAAAGCAGATCTTGATTTTACACACTTCGTAAAGCTACCCAATCCGGTCAACACCTGTATACAGTATACAGTCACCAAAAATACATCTCAATGAAACTTTTAACAAAACTCTATTTACAACTCTATATAACAATATAGTTCCTCACGATAACATGTTTAAGTTCTCCATGCATTTATAGACCATATGTGGTGAGGACACGGACCTGGAAAGACTGTTGTACATTTAGTTTAATATTGTTTTAAAAGCTTGTCAAAGAAATGTATGTATGGTTTGCTTGTTTTGACACGGTATTCTAGTAATTCGATTTTTTTTAATGGGGCAAGTAAAATTTTTTATGGTTTAGCCCTGTATAATTCTGAAATTTAATTCATAATGGTCTTAAAAAGTCATAAAATTGACTTCGTGAAACCTGCAGAAGCTCTTGAAGTTGGACATCTGACCTGTGAACTCTGGTAGACATGACACCAAGGAGACACGACATTTGTCACTTCACAATTTAATCCAAAACCCATTTAATAAAGGCTATTTCTGACATTATATAGCACTACAAAGCTAATATCATGTTCTTTTTGTTTTTGTCAGCCGTAATTAAAGTACATCTTGCATTTTCTATTCTATTTCTTTCTATCATAGTTGGCACAATAATATGAAATGTGAATATGTGATGAAAATTTTACTGTGATGCACGACTGGATTGAGGTCGTAAGTTGGACATTTCACTGGTAAAATTCCCACTTCTAAATGGCACTGCGTTCCATTTGAAAGGGCTCATCCTTATGCACTAATCCAGCGCCCAAACTTTTTCCAATAAAGTGCCAAAAACCTGATTGAGTGTGGTGGGCTGAAGGTAAATATAGCAAACTCTATTTCATTAAATTTGCCATGGGTAATTTCCTAATTTATTTAATATATAAAAATAACTAGAAAACAATGCTTTATATTTCCTAATGCAGTTTATATCTTTTAATTTTATAATGAACTTACTACAGTTAAAAACAAATCTCATTTATAAAAGAATGAGGTTACGCTAGTCAAGCTGCTCCTGTTTTTGCCTTGATTTGCTCGCCGATGTCTTCTGCATTGTCCTCTATTCGTCGAGTGACAGTATTTTTGTATTTAAAAAAAAAAATCAAACTAATTTACAAACATGTAATTCATTCATTTTCTTTTCGACTTAGTCCCCTTATTAATCTGGGGTCGCCACAGCGGAATGGACCGCCAACTTATCCAGCATATGTTTTACGCAGCAAATGCCCTTCCAGCTGCAACCCATTACTGGGAAACATCCATACACTCATTCACACACATACACTACGGGCAATTTAGCTTACCCAATTCACCTGTACCACATGACTGTGGGGGAAACAGGAGCACCCAGAGGAAACCCATGCGAACACGGGGAGAATTCCACACAGAAATGCCAACTGACTCAGCCGGGGATTGAACCAGCGACCTTCTGGCGATTGTGCTATACACTGCACCATCATGCTGCCCACAAACATGTAACTGAAACATTTAATTTCAGTTTGCTTTTTTGTAGCTCAGCAATAAAACAAACCAAAACGGTTACGTTAAATTAGAAATTACAATTTCTGTTAAAGGCATAATCAGTCAGGATGGTGGGCCAAATTAAAGGCAACCATGGGCCAACTATGTTGGCTATGTTGGGCATCTCTGCACTAATCGATTCGAAGAGTTTTCCCTTCAGCGTGACAGATTTGAAGGTATTGGGGCATAAGAATGAGCCCTTCCAAATGGTTTGCAGTGTGTGACACTAAGAAACTTCTCTGTGCAAAATATCTTAGGTGCCCAAAATGTTCATACATTGTACCCTTTGAAATCCTACATTCCAAAGGGCACTTCAAAGTTGCCAGTTTTGAGTACTTTGGTAGGAAACAACACTTTAATATGGCAGCCATGAATGTTTTTACTTTAAAGTTCCTTTCAGAGGAATGATGTGTCCCATTTGGAATGTACCATGTCTGGAACGCAGCATTATTACTGAAAGGACACACCATGAGCATGTCGTTATGCAACAAGACATTCATAATGCATGCTCAAAGCCATTTACCCAGTCTGTGAATAACAGATAATAAAGTTGTAAATAATGTTCAGTTTGTTGCACTGAACGAATTTTGCGGTCTATAAGACCTCATCGCATCATCAGGAGAAGCAGGTAGTTATTATGAATTTTATGTATGTTTTTTTTTTTATCTCAAGGATGCACCTGCTGACTTTTATTTTATGGATACCAAGGGAAAACGGTTTTAAAAATCTGAAAATATTGTTCTACTGAAGAACGGTAAATTAAGAGTGAGCTAACATGATATTTTCATTCTATAGGAGAAGGAAGAGGTTACTGTCAGTATTGGTGACCATAGGTCAAGGTGGACACCCATGACATGTGGAGTCCCACAAGGCTCAATTCTGGCACTTCTCCTGTTCAACCTCTATATGCTCCCACTGATGAGAAAGAACCAAATCTCCTACCACAGCTATGCTGATGACACTCAGATCTACTTAGCCTTATACTTCCTAATGACTTCAGCCCCATTGACACCCTCTGCCAATGCATTAATGAAATTAACAGTTGGATGTGCCAAAATATTATTCAGTTAAGCAAATAGAAAACTGAAGTCATTGTGTTTGGGAAAAGAGATGAGGTTCTCAAGGTGAATGCGTACCTTGGCTCTAAGGGTCAAACAACAAAAATAAGCTCAAGAATCTTGGTGTGATTCTTAGTCAGATATTAGTTTCAATAGTCATGTCAAAGCAGTAACTAAATCAGCATACCATCTCAAAAACATTGCAAGAATTAGATGCTTTGTTTCCAGTCAGGACTTGTTCATGCTTTTATCAGCAGCAGGGTGGATTACTGTAATGGACTCCTCACTGGCCTTCCCAAAAAGACAGACAGTTGCAGCTCATCCAGAACGCTGCGGCCAGTATTCTGACCAGAACCAGACAATCAGAGCACATCACACCTGTCCTCAGGTCTTTACACACGGCTCCCAGTTACATTTAGAATAGATTTTAAAGTATTACTACTTGTCTATAAATCATTAAATGGCATAGGACATCAATACATTACAGATATGCTTACTAAATACAAACCTAACAGATCCCTCAGATCTTTAGAATCATATAAACTAGAAATTCCAAGAGTTCAGTCAAAGCAGGGTGAATCGGCCTTCAGCTACTACGCCCCTCGCTGCTGGAATCAGCTTCCAGAAATGATCAGATGTGCTCTAACATTAGGTACATTCAAATCCAGACTGAAAACACATCTGTTTAGCTGTGCCTTTACTGAATGACTGCTGTGCTACGGCTGACAGATCGCACTATGTCTTTCTTTTCTTTTTCATTCTTTTATAACCTGTTTTAACACATTTTAATCTGTTTTTTATTATTATTTTATTTTTTTTATACTGGTCTCATTTATTCCTGTTTATGTAAAGCACTTTGAATTGTCACCATGTATGAAATGTGCTATATAAATAAACTTGCCATGCCTATGTTTGAAGGTATTTTGACTTTGCTCTTTGATAATGATGTCAACCTCAAATCAGAAAGTTCTGCTTCCTTTGTAGCTTGCCTTTCTTTTTACATATAATTTGTGTATTCTCTGTACAGGCTGTGAAATCCAGTAAGCTCATGGCATACGATTACGGAAGAGCTGGAAATATGGCACATTATAATCAGGTAATTTTACAGAATAAAACAGTTATCCCCTTAACCCTTGAAGACCACCTAACAGCGAACATTCTGGCATTATTTACTCTCATGGCTGCATGCGTTACTTTCTACTGCTTACCATTTTCATCTGTCGTCCACTGTAATTTTCTATACACTGGAAGTCAAAAAGAACACAGGCATAATCCCTAACACATTTCCTCAAAATCTTATGTTCCATGGAAGAAGGTAAAAGCATACATGTGCAGGTTTGGACTGACATGAGAGAGATGAAATGATGACATAATTTCACAAACACCTTTTAAACTCTTTCCCACAAAAACTATATGTATACATTTAACACACCAATCTACAGTGTTTTTGAGCTCTAGTAATGAGTAGAACGTCTTGAGTGCCGTTACTCACAACAATAGCGTATTAGGGTCTTTTTTCCTTCTGAACCCTAGTACGCTCATGTCATCGAGCTGCTGTTGTGTGTACGGCTGTTGTTAGGTGACGGACACGAAAGCAAATCGCCAAAATGAAAAGAAGTTCGCACAATCGCAGTCGTTCTGCTTTTACTGAATCTTTTGGTTTTGGACATACAGAAAGCAACTTGCGTCCATCTGCTGCAAAAATATTATAAACATTCAGAACATAACGCAATGTCTGCAGAAGCTGTTTTTAGAGGAGACGAGCAGACATTATCAGTGTGCTTGCTCTGTCTCAGTCCCACTTGTCACCAAGGTACAGTATGTGATACACAGACACACACACACGAATGAACGTTATGAAAACGATAGTTTGTTGTACTGTTGGCGATTCACTTCTGTTATTTGGTACGATTGAATTCATACCAGAAGTGAACCGGACCAGAGTTCGCGTGAACCGTACCCCAGACCATCTCTTTCAGGCAGACTCGAGTATAGTTTGTGGGTGCGCACCAGAGTTCAGAAGACATGTTCACACTAGATAAACATACTGTACTCTGACGTCAAACGAACCCGGGTGCGGAAGCGTGTGAAAGCACCCCTAGAGTCTGTAGTACAACTGATCAATGCCTAAACTTTCTGTTCCTGATTCTCCCCCATCAGACCACCCCTCCACTATACAACATCCAGGACATGACGGTACCCACAGCTGTGTGGTCTGGTGGACAGGACACTCTGGCAGATCCTAAGGACGTGGCTTTGCTGCTCGCACAGATCCCTAAATTGGTGTATCAACGTGACATTAAGCACTGGGAGCACCTGGACTTTATCTGGGGGTTGGATGCCCCACAAGAGATGTACGAAAAAATTATCGAAATGATGAGAGAGAATGTTTGAAGAGACAAACAGTACTAACCTTGTTCAGACTGTCAGTCCAAATCTGATTTCTGTGCAATCAGATCATGTGTGACCAAAAAAAAATAAGTGTTTTCCCACTGAACACAAATACTCCGATTTAGACTGACCATGTGAACGTAGCTTTTGATTGAGCAGCAGGTTTTATCAGCATTCTTTGAGCCTTAACTAATGCTTTTCTACCTCTTTGTTTGTTCTTGCTGTAAGCAGATGAACCATTTGTTTGAGGTGCTGGTAACCCAATCAACATTTTGCGAATGTAAATTCAATCTTAAAAACGAATGTACTGTATGTCTTTTTGTGCCATCAACCAGAGACTCAAGATCAGGTGTTGCTTTTAATGTCTTTTAAAGTACATGCACTTGTTTAACGTTGTCATTTTAGCTTTTACTAACCACTACATCTTCAAACTGTATCTTAGCATTTCATTACTTGAATGTCTTTGAAGGATTGTTCAAATCATGTGATAAATCCCAATAAACACAGAAGACATGTATATACTGTAGAAAGTAGTGAGCTTTTTTTGCAAATACATTTTATACTGTACAGTGATAAAAGCAAACTTGAACATTAAAACAAACCAAATATACATACAGTATACAATATGTCTGATAGGTCTCAATAAATCAAACATGTCTACATACAACATTTTCAGCAGGGAAATATAGTTTCATAACATCAAATGTAACAATATTTGTGGTACAGAAATAAATATCTGGTGCGCATCCAATCTAAAACTCATCTGGTGACTTGTGAAGGACCCCAGTGCTCCATTAATACTCACATTGACTTTGTTAACATTGAAACAATATTTAGGAATTTGTGTCTCTGTGCGATGTCTAGTGGAGTTTCCTGTCTCTGTAAGAGAAGATAGGAGATGGGGGAAAAAAAAAAAAAAAAGTCAAACAACCCATCACATCATTTCAAACATTTAGATTACATGCAAAAGAGATCAACACAAATTTCACATTTTCAGCAAGTTTCATTTCTCAATAATATTTTAGTACTTTTGTTCTGGTTACATTTAAAGGATTAGTTTACCTAAAATTAATTCTGCTAATAATTACTCACCCTCATGTTGTTAAAATTCTCTGAGACTTTCTTTGGAACACAAATTAAGATATTTTAGATGAAATCTGAGAGCCATTTAAAAACTATAGAACTAAGCTTGCCTTCGTCTTATCTTTCATGTTATGTCAGGGTGCACACTTATTACACACAATACAACGTATTGCCATTAGTCAACAGCGCAACTTAGGAAACGTACACTAACTGACATGCCTGACAAAGCCTGACAATGCCGTGACTGACATGCAAGACAAAGGTTTTTGCAGTTTTTCAGTGCACATAATTGTTCATAGAGCTTTTTTAAATTATTTTTTAAATTAAATTGAATTGCAGTTCAACCACTGAAGACACGTGGAAAGTGTTTGGTTCCTTTTCAGGACTGAATGAATGTCACTTGACTATTTATGTCTATAAAAGATGAGAGCTCTCAGATTTCATCTAAAATATTTTAATTTGTGTTCTGATGATAAACGAATGTCTCAGGATTAAAAAGATACATTACATTGATATGATGATATATGAGAGTGAGTAAATAATATTAGAATTTTCATTTTTGCTTGAAATAATCTTTTAACTTAAGTTTAACAAGCTGACATGATCCTAAAAACCATTTATGAAAATTGATTTACTCCTAAATGACTTACAACTAAACTGACACCAGTCATTGCATTCATGTGATGTAACGTAATGACAACTCAATGTCCCAATAGACTGAAAAAAGTTAATTCATGTTCAAGTAATGGCCAATGAGTAGGCCCACCCAGAATCTGTGCGCTCAGAAATCCACAGATTTTTAGGCCTTAATTGAATCTATTTATTTACTTCTGTAAATTTATATTTATTCAGTTTTTCAATTTCAGTAATATTATTGACTAATATGAAATGTTCATTTGATTTATTTACAATACAATTTTTTATGTAATATTTTTCTGTCTTTTAGTAGAAATATTAGATGAAAGACTTGCTTTGTTTACCAAATAAGTGGATCTACTGTAGATGGATTTGCATTGTAAACATTAAATAAAAGTTAAAAAGCTATTTTTTTTATTTCATATATTCAGTTAAGTTCTGATATGTTACTTTTTACAAAATAATTAAATTAAATTTTTACATTAAATAATTAACTTACTTTGTTCTGTATGGAAACATCTGCATTTCTTTGCAGTAACAATGGAACAATCCTTTGACTTTTTCTTTGGCACGCATAGTGAAGTCCAGTGTTGCCCTTCTAAAAAATATGCAACGACACGCACATTATAACATGAACATCTTTTTAGGACAAAACTGTTAAAACATTTTAATACCCTTGCCTTGAAAAAAATGAAGTGTTTTACTTACATAGTCTACAGCATTTACATCCACCTTAGTGGCCAACAGAAACTCCATCAACTTCACATTTTTTTTTTGCTTCTCTTCCTTTTGTAATAAAAAAGGTGAAAAGCTTTATTATTGAATAGCTATAACACTTTCTATGCTTTTAAAGCAATCTTAAAAAAATATTTCTTAAATCTCATTCAGATTAATTTTCAATTACTAATGTATTTTAGTCATTAAAGTACCACAACTTACCATTATAAGATAACCAATGAGCAAAATAGGCATTAAAATGGCAATCATCAGATAGTCCAGGAAGGAAAAGGTTCTTCTTGTAGCATAGTGCAAACAAGTCCTTTGTTTCTAAAGGAAGATTGACATATATATTTAAACAAAACAAGCAATCTGACTACATAAAATAAACAATCATCGATAAAATGTACCACAGGGTGAGTCAGAGGCAACATGCATCTAAATTAATCATTGCACAGTAGACTCATTCGTAACAAAATGATGGCAGCATTATGGTAATCGTGATTCAAGGGAACTGCATTGAATCTTAACTCTTATGCAATACCTTATTCCTAATGGACACATTTGCATTGCTATCTAGCAGGTATTTTACAATCCTGAGGTTGCCCCGTCTACAGGCAGCTATGATCGGTGTGTCTCCTGTTCCTTCATCTTGAGCATTTATGTTCCTGGGATCAGCTGAGATGAGTTCTTTCAGTTTGTGGATGTCATCATCATACGCTGCCTGACACATGGGCTATGGAAAGAAAGCAGCATGAAACAGTGTTACATTAAAGCACGTATAGGAATTTCTTAAAGTACATTAAATTAGAGGGCGGTGGCGCAGTGGGTAGCACGTTCGCCTCACAGCAAGAAGGTTGCTGGTTCGAGCCTCGGCTGGGACAGTTGGCGTTTCTGTGTGGAGTTTGCATGTTCTCCCCATATTCGCGTAGGTTTCCTCCGGGTGCTCCGGTTTTCCCCACAAGTCCAAAGACATGTGGTATAGGTGAATTGGGTAAGCTAAATTTTCCATAGTGTATGCATGTGAATGATATATGGATGTTTTCCAGTGATGGGTGGCGGCTGGAAGGCAATCCGCTGCGTAAAACATATGCTGGATAAGTTGGCGGTTCATTCTGCTGTGGCGACCCCGGATTAATAAAGAGACTAAGCCGAAAAGAAAATCAATGAAATTGAATGAATGCATACGTAGGCTATATTCAGTTAATGACAGAGGCATGTAATGTCTAATGAAAGATAACTTGATAATATCAGACGTGATGAAGATCAAAACAGGTCTGGTGACTTCATAGACTTGACAGATTACTCAACACATAAAACACACCCTTTGCAAATACAAAATTAAAGTTTAAAATAATAAACGTTATGTGCATTACTTAGCCTATATAAACTACAAATATCACATCTATAAACTGTGTTGTAGTTTTCTGTTATGTTTAAGTACACCAACACATACGTGTGTATCCGAATGAGATGAAGTCAAATCACTAATGAAAATGCTAACATTGCTAAAGTACAATAGAATGTAAACATTGACATCTTTAAAAAAAAAAAAAAAAAAAAAAGAAAAATAAGAAAGAAAACAAAATAAGATATGACTCTTCTCTGAAATGATGATAAAAGTGTGAACGTTAAACTGTGTCGAAGATGACAGTTAACTGGCACTGTTACAGCACGTAGCAGAAGTAATAATCATGACTAAGTTTATACTCAGTATATTCCATTACGTTGACAAATTTTAAGTACAAAGAGCAAAACTCATTAAATCATCAGAGATTAAATCGTCTTAAATTACATTAAAACCACCAGAACATTATTGTTACAATCATCACCGTCTTTTCCAACCCAAGACAGGAAGATCAAGTTTCAAAACAGGCTGTAAATCACGTTTACCTCTGAGTACAAGATCCCCATTTGGCTTCCTCAGTCCCTGAAGCAAAACGAAACTTACAAATCTTTTATCTGGACTCTGAAGATATAAAACTAACAGCCCTTCGCTAATTTGCTTTGTACCTGCGAGCAGTAGTGATTCAGGTGATAAGGGTGTGGGCGTATATAACGATGACGCATAAACTACGTAATGACGCAATCAGTTCAGGTGTGTAGCGGACGGTGGATTCATCCGCTACGAGAGATAGACGATAGACTCATTTCCTGTCGAACTCGAGAAATCCAGAATACATTTACTGATCAAGTCATCTTTAGCGGGTGTAATAACATTTTCACATGTAAGAGTGATTTCCTGATCTACATTAGGTAGGCTAGAATAATTCTCAGATTTTAGATTAGGACATCACAGGACAGCATAACATCATAAAATAGAGTAGTTTGTCAGCGAGAAATACAAAGCTTTGATTAATAAAAACATATTTGGAAAATGAACAACCACCACAACAAAAAAAAAAAATGTTACAAAGATTTAAAAAGGTAAAAAATAAAAAAATAAAAATCTGTAAATTGCATATGATTACGTAAATGCAACAGAGTGAAGACAAAAATATAGCTCTTTGGGGTGTCTATATCCTTTTTTTTTTTTTTTGCATCTGTAGCCTATATACTACCATTTATTCACTCTTACACTACATGCACTACTCCTACATTTATTCACTTAAATAAAGGTACGAGAGCTGACACTGGGGCAGTACATATTTAAAAGGTAGATATTTTTATTAAATGGTCTGTATTGATACCTCAAAGGTACATAAATTAAGTCAAGAGGTACACTTTTGCATTATTAGGTACTAACCAGTGTCAACTCTTATACCTTTCTCTCTAGTGTAGTAAGATGGCTAAGCATGATTTACCTAAGAATATTTCTTAAAACACTTTATGGGGATTCAGCTGAACTATCTTAATTTGTGTTGTGATGATAAATGAATGTCTCAAGGATTGAAAGGATATGGGGGTGAGTAATCAATAATACTAATGGAATTATTGGTTGAAATCCTTTAACTTTTTCTTAACAAGATGACATTATCCTACAAATTACTTATAAAAATAGTTTCAAAATCAGAAAAACAAAACAATGATATATTAAACATGTCTTTGTAACTGTAAATCAAATTATTATTGAGTTTTATTTGAACTCAATTCTAAACAAACAATATTTGTATACAAAAGACCACTTAACTTTCACTTTCTCTGGATTTTCTTTTTGAGTTAACATTTGAGTTAATATTTGAATACATTTCTTCATTATTTTACATTTATTTCATACTTACATGCATTTTTACAAATTAATTAATTAATTTCGTTTATTTATTCTGTTTTGCTCATAATAACTAAGTTTTTAATGTCAACATTTTTATTTTACATTTTATATTTAATAGTTTATAGAATTAACCAACTTTATGTTTCACTCAAATGCATAATCATAAATCCAGAGAATGTAAAATTTTCAATAGCTACAAGGCATAAGTATTCTGTATAAAAAAAGAACAATAATCTTTTTTCTCAGAAGTGTCCTTGCCAAAACGTAGCAGCAAGACAGAGTTTACAGACTTTACAGGACAAAATACATTATAAACAATTTAAAAAATTGCAAATCATACAACCACTCTCTATGTTCTCAGTAATTGTTCTGATCCAAAGGCACCAATTTTTGAATTTTCAATTTAGACTGAAGAAAATTCCAACCAGACGGAACTCCAGATGGACCTGCATATACATAAAAGCCTTCTTGCCCAATTCAGTGCGAGCAAAAGGAACAGAGAGAGTATAAAATTCTGAGAACATACTATAAAATAAAATAAAAATACTCCAGAAATGTAGCGTCTCTAAAATAAAAGTATACAGTAAATAATCCTAAATGTTACTCTTAAAGGAATAGTTCAACCAAAGCTGAAAATGTACTCAATGTACTGACCCTCAAGTGGTTTCAAACCTTTATGAGTTTCCTTGTTCTGTTGAACAAAAAAGAAGTTACTTTAAAGAATTTTAGAAATGACTGACTTCCATACTGAGAAAAACAAATACTATGAAAGTCAATGGTTACATGGTTTCAAACTATTTTCAAAATAACTCAAACAGATTTGTGACAAGTGAGTAAATGATGACAGAAATTTCAGTTTTGGGTGAACTATCCCTTTAAGCTCTCCTTGTTTGTTCTCATTTGCTTAATTTTTAAATCTGAATCACGATTAAAGTTAGACTGAAAATCACCATTTATTTTATTTTTTTATAATTCTTTTTTATTTTATAGACAGTACAAAAATGAAAAGAAAGCCAAATGCCTCGTAAACAGATTATTATTATTATTATTATTATTATTATTATTAGGCTATTAACCTAAATGAAATGTAGTCTAGCCTACATCCCAAGCACACTTATAAGGAAACATCTAAATAAATATTAATTGAAATGTGTTAAACTAGCACTTTAGAACTCTAATTGTAAAGAACATTATTTATTAACAGTTGCCAGACCAAATGTAATGCTGATTTGAAGGAATTGTGCCCCATCTGGTGGATAAAAAAATACAAACATGTTAGCCTATATCAGATTTATTCATTTTATTTTATTTATTTATTGTGGCGAGAAACATATGTAAACGTAAACCTGCCCCCATAAACACACACAAAATTATTGACTAGGCCTACAATGCATTTAAAATGTGAATAAACTGTCATAAAAATCTTGCGTGCTTAAAAATGTGATAATTGATCAAAGCGTAAATGTCGTAATAATCAGTCATTCCCACTCTCTCCAGATGTTACTCTGATTGCGGCTCAAAATCTAATGAACTGGTCAGCGCAAAGGCATCACAGAAGAATCCTGAAAATCCGGATGCTGCCTACATAGGCGGCTCGTGAGCGTTTGAAACACAGCCAGTGACCGGCAGCACCGCAGCTCCAGCAGCAGCAGCAGCTTTCATCTGACTCGCAGAGCTTCGGGCGAACCGTCTGACATCGCAGGGTTATTCGCTCTGAAAGACAGCAATCAGCCATTTTAGCCCCGCGCGTATACCCATGCCAAAAGAACAAAGCTTCCATGAGGCACAAAGGCAAAAGACCGAGAGTTTCAGACAATAATAAAAACCTGCTCTTTTATTTACGCGAGTTGCCTGTTTCCGCGCTGAATTCTAGTAAGTGCCACATGCGACGTTTGTAGGAATGTGGAGCATGGGATCACAACAGCCATTCACCTACAGGTGAGGATCTTTATTATATTTATTAACATTACACTTTTTTTGTGCTATTACTAAAATAGGCCCATGCATTATTGTTTTTTATTATTGTTTATTATTGTTGTGAGTTGGGAAATATAGCACTAACCTGAATAATTTCACTGATATATTTGGTCTGAATGATTTTAGTGATCATATCTGTAGTCTAAAATGTTGGCTTGCCATCTTAATATTGATTGTGTCTTGGAGAATCTCCATGTCAGAGCACATTAAAAACTGATCAATTTATATCATAATTTAGTTTAGTAACAGAGAAGAGCAGAAGTTACTTTATTATTCTTGTGAGTTGGGAAATATAGCACTAACCTGAATAATTTCACTGATATATTTGGTCTGAATGATTTTAGTGATCATATCTGTAGTCTAGAATGTTGGTTTGCCATCTTAATATTGATTGTGTCTTGGAGAATCTCCATGTAAGAGCACATTAAAAACTGATCAATTTATATCATAATTTAGTTTAGTGACAGACAAGAGCAGAAGTTACTTTATTATTGTTGTGAGTTGGGAAATATAGCACTAACCTGAATAATTTCACTGATATATTTGGTCTGAATGATTTTAGTGATCATATCTGTAGTCTAGAATGTTGGTTTGCCATCTTAATATTGATTGTGTCTTGGAGAATCTCCATGTAAGAGCACATTAAAAACTGATCAATTTATATCATAATTTAGTTTAGTGACAGACAAGAGCAGAAGTTACTTATTATTGTTGTGAGTTGGGAAATATAGCACTAACCTGAATAATTTCACTGATATATTTGGTCTGAATGATTTTAGTGATCATATCTGTAGTCTAGAATGTTGGTTTGCCATCTTAATATTGATTGTGTCTTGGAGAATCTCCATGTAAGAGCACATTAAAAACTGATCAATTTATATCATAATTTAGTTTAGTGACAGACAAGAGCAGAAGTTACTTTATTATTGTTGTGAGTTGGGAAATATAGCACTAACCTGAATAATTTCACTGATATATTTGGTCTGAATGATTTAGTGATCATATCTGTAGTCTAGAATGTTGGTTTGCCATCTTAATATTGATTGTGTCTTGGAGAATCTCCATGTAAGAGCACATTAAAAACTGATCAATTTATATCATAATTTAGTTTAGTGACAGACAAGAGCAGAAGTTACTTTATTATTGTTGTGAGTTGGGAAATATAGCACTAACCTGAATAATTTCACTGATATATTTGGTCTGAATGATTTTAGTTATCATATCTGTAGTCTAGAATGTTGGCTTGCCATCTTAATATTGATTGTGTCTTGGAGAATCTCCATGTCAGAGCACATTAAAAACGGATCAATTTATATCATAATTTAGTTTAGTAACAGACAAGAGCAGAAGTTACTTTATTATTGTTGTGAGTTGGGAAATATAGCACTAACATAAATAATTTCACTGATATATTTGGTCTGAATGATTTTAGTGATCATATCTGTAGTCTAGAATGTTGGTTTGCCATCTTAATATTGATTGTGTCTTGGAGAATCTCCATGTCAGAGCACATTAAAAACGGATCAATTTATATCATAATTTAGTTTAGTAACAGACAAGAGCAGAAGTTACTTTATTATTGTTGTGAGTTGGGAAATATAGCACTAACATAAATAATTTCACTGATATATTTGGTCTGAATGATTTTAGTGATCATATCTGTAGTCTAGAATGTTGGTTTGCCATCTTAATATTGATTGTGTCTTGGAGAATCTCCATATAAGAGCACATTAAAAACTGATCAATTTATATCATAATTTAGTTTAGTGACAGACAAGAGCAGAAGTTGCTTACCAAGGCAAATCATTAATCAGAAGTGACTGATTCACTAGAAAAAAAGAAGAACTAACGTAGAAAAAAAGTTACTACTCACTATTAAAATGACGTGTTACTTTTTAATTACAAAAATATCTAGTTCATAGGGGTCAGGAAGGAGGAGTATTATAGCAATCATAGATAGTCATCAAGGTAATAATCTAATCTTACATATTGTCATAAGAGAGATACAGTCACAGATGTTATATTTTGATTGAACACAGGCATGTATGCTGATGTGGACTGTGGTTTCATTTATTTGGCTTTTAAAATATGTTGAAGAACCACTCATTCCTCATTGAGCATTCTTGTGTCCTTCAACAGAACACTGAAAATGTATTTAGGAGCTATTTAGTCCATTTTGAGCTATTGGGTCAAATTTAGTACGTAGTATAATGTTTTTGTAGATAAAATATTAATAGTTTATAACCATTTATGATGGTTTAAATCTCTATAGTCTTAAAGACCTTCATTATGTGCTACTGAGTCATTATTTGAAGAGTTCAGATGCAAAAGCTTCTACTGTACATGCTGTCAGAATTTTTCTTTTAAAATAAGCATTTGACTCAGCCTCTTATGTTTATGTTCCGTTATTTCACTTTAAAAGTAATGAAAAGAAACCTATTTGTCACTAGGCATGGGACAATAACCATTTTCAAGGTATACCTTGGTTTGGAAGATGTGTATGACTTTTTTTATTTACGTTTTTTTCTGCGTTTTTAGGACAACAGTATTTCCAGTGGAAAGGAGATCCAAAGATGTTGTTTTAAATTGTAAAGAAATCTGTGTTTTTAAAAACAAATGAAAACAGTAGAAGTCAATAGCTACGTTTCCATCCACCCATTTTGATGCACATTTTGGATATGCACATAAAAAAACGGTTGATGGAAACATCAAGAAGCGCATAAATTTAAAAAATGTGCATAAAAAAACATATGCGCATAACTGAGTAGGATACATTTTTTATTCAATAAGAAAAGATGCACATAAACTACGATGGAAACATTTTTACTGTACAAATTCCAGTATGCACATTAAAAAAGTTCATGTGATTTTGTTATAAGAGATCATGGTATGAAAAAGATGTCTGTGAATGCAGAAACCAGCAGGCTGAGCACATTGTAAAACATCTGAAATGTTGTTTTGGTCATTCTAAAACGCCTTAACCATCTCAGTATTAGTGTTATTATATTATTAATGACCTCCAGGATCAAGAGTGTCTGTGCTCCGCGTCTCACGTCTTCAAACACCACCGCATGTTCACTACATGTCAGGATTGCCTTCTGAGGCGCAAGTCATTTATTAAATGAAGAAAAGATTCACGCAGCTTCTCTAAACGCAGCAAATTCCGTTTTAACTGTTGATATTTGCTGCCAGATAATTAGGAAGTGACGATTTTGTTCTCTTTGACTCGTTGGATAGAAACGCTGTTTTATTCGCATGTCTTTTTTGCGATAATAAATAGTTTGCGATAGAAAATAGTTTTGCGCATAAAGTTAATTCGCATTTTTGGATGGAAACATAGCTATTGATTTATTTGAATTATTCAGCCTGACATGTTACTGTTCCAAAATATTTCAAATGTTTCTCAAAATGAAATATATTGTGTTCAAAGGTGGAAAAAAGACATTTAAAGGAATATATTTTAGAGCAGTAATAACGAAAAAAGGTTATCATACCGTCAGAATCCTATAATGGCTCATGCCTATTTGTCGCCACAAAAGTGAAAATACTGAAAGGTGCTTGAGAAAAATGTTCATTTTAGATGAAAAAATTTCAGATGGCATTTAGAGGCATCTACATTTGCTTTCTCTGATGAGCAAATATGAAATTGTACAAAATTGTACAATTTTTAAACTCGTAATTTAATCTAGAGGCGTTATTTTCTCAACCAATCAAATGCAAATGTACATTATGCAATGGCCTGATTATCAGACATCACTTAGTGTTAAATCTGTCACACCTCCTGTGCTTTTATTTTAGCGGTGCATCTAGTTTAAGTTGCCATGGCAGCATTAATCAGAATATGTTATTCCGTGATGATTCTTTATATTTTGTTAAATTGCAAAAGAGTGGATATGCTCTCAGCTATCATAGAATACATAAGAGAGAGAGCGAGAGAAGCTAACCAATATGTACCCAGCTTTGTGCTAAGTGAAAAAGCTCACCAAGGATTTTTTTTTTCACAGCTGAAGATATCCATGAG
Source organism: Danio kyathit (assembly GCA_903798195.1). Classification (NCBI taxonomy): domain Eukaryota; kingdom Metazoa; phylum Chordata; class Actinopteri; order Cypriniformes; family Danionidae; genus Danio; species Danio kyathit. Next base: position 19,509,205 of record LR812530.1, on the reverse strand, counting down.
TCACCATATTTTGCTGCATGGTAACAAGCTGTCATAGCAACTGTAGCACAGATTCTGGAACGAATAACCGTGTTATTGGGACCGAGACGCTGAATTATATTCAATAATCCCCATGGAAATGCTCAGGGCATGGTAACTGTGTTAATAGATTAGGAAGAACACGCTAAGATATTCTGCAGCATGGAACTGTATCCAAAGCAAGTGTTGAGTAACTAAAAAAAGCGGCCTTTAGAACTGCTGTGATGCCAGATATGATGTTTCTTGCTCCTCAGCTTGGAATCATCTTGGGAGATGACAGATGGATGCATAGGGAGGATCGAAGCCTGCAAGCCAAGCTCATAAACTCACCATGGACCAGGGCTTCAGTTTCAGCACTCTGGTAAGTGGCATTGTGGGTGGAGGAGGGTGGTGATGGTGGTGGTGGTGGGGGGGGGCAGCTGATATTACTCGGAGGTGGGTCGCAGGGACAGAATGGCTTCCTCTGACTCACTCCCATTAGTATTCCCATTGCAGCTGCTCCGTCATTTAGATCCCTCCATCCTGGAGTGGGCGAGAGGGAAGCAACGGATGTAGCCCCCTTCACACTTCACTTCCCCTTTTGGTCAATGCACCATTAAAATAGTCTCTTTATTCTAGCCAGCCTTCTACATGAAAAAATGCTTTCTTACTTAGTTTCTAGTTCAAATATCTAAAAAAAAATGATAAATTTTTTACGTTTGTACTTTGTCTTGTTTTCTGAAAAGTCAATTTTAAACAAGTTTTCCCTCAAAACAAGCTAAATAATGTGCCAGTGGGGATTATTTGATTATTTTGCTTGGTTTAAGACAAAATTTGATAAATTTGCAACTTTTTTTCGAAGAAAAAAAAAAAAACCCACAAAGGCGCAATAAGGCGCAAGACGTGTTTGATGCAATGTGTTGCTATTTTCAGACCAGCGCAACCCTAATTTTTACATTTTGCACCGCATTGTTTAATTAGCAAATCCATTTGTGGTACTTTGTGGACTCATGGGTGTGCCGGTCTAAAAAGGAGGTGTATTAAGGCGCATTGTTGGCACGCTGCTATTTTGAGGAACTGAAATAGACTGTGCTGTTGACCAAGAAAAATCGGGTCTAAAGTCCAGCGCAAAGCGCGTTAGTTGTGAAGGTTCAAACGCTTTATACACACAGGATGTACAGCAATACACAAATATCTTTACAGATATCTTTATATGTTACAGAAATTATTATTTAATATAAAAAACACTACCTCCATGCCGACTTCATGTTTAGGTTTCAGTTTATTCATTACAATTTGCATTTTTGTTATAATGTTATTATTAGTAGTAATATTATTTATTATATGCATATTTATATTTGTTTTCATAAACATAAGTTTGTATTTGTCCACCTGTCGGGCTTGGAGACGTATGCGTCACTATATGGGGCATAAGAATAGGACGTGTGTTTGGATATAACTCAGTTTGTTGACTAAAGTTTGTTATTATTGACCATTTTTTTCATTTTCTGGAAATTAGAATTAAATTTAGAAATATTTTTAAATCAAATCTTTGCGCTTAGCAAACAAAATTAAATATGTAGGCTAATGGATGTCTTCAGTGGAGTGCGTACAACACCGTTTCCTTATCCAGAAATGTAAAGGAGAAAAGTAAAGAGTAAAAGTAAAGTAAAGAGAAAATAACGAGGCTGAATGGAGGAGGTTGTTCTTTATTCTCGTGCTGTAGATGGTCTGTTAAACTGTTTTCTCGCTAGTAAAGCATTTAGTTTTTCCATTCAGTTTTTCCTCTTACAGTCCGCCATGTAAATAGCAAATGTGCCATGCCGCGATGCAAATGACTCTTAAAGGGAATAGGAGATGAGATTCTGATTGGTTTAATGCAGGTTATGCTCAAAACACACCCATAACTCATGAAGAGAATAAGCACAACTCTGTGTTCTCTGTATTTTTCTGTCCTTAAAATAGCAAAAGTGGATTCGGACATGCCCTTAATGCTTTTGCACCATTTGGTTTAGACTTTGCACCTACTGTAGATCGTTAAAATAGAGCCCAAAGTGATTTACTTGTCTGGAAAATGCTTCTTGATTTAAGAATTTCTGAATCAAGACAAAAACTCTAACTGAGAAAAGCATTTTTTTTTTTCCAGTGAGTGACTTTTAATTTGGCTCTCCATCAGCATTCACAAATGTTTAACTGCATTTTTTTTTTAAATCAAGCAAGCTGTCGGCAGGCCCTTATTGGTGTCTATCAGTGTCCTGCTGCATGTTGATAAGCTGCCCGCTCTTTTCAGTGACCCTAAAACAGAGGCTCTGTTTTAGTCATTAGTATGGGAGCTGGAAGCAAGCTCAGCGTGGGTGTTCCGGTTCGCTCAAGCTGTGTGATGAACAGAGCTTATGTTGTGTGCATCAGAGGCTTGTGATGTCTTTTGGATCAAATGTTCTGTGCTGCTGGCGTACGGGCCAGGGACTGATCCTAGTTCAGGCATCTTTATTTGATGGCGCTATAATGTAGCTCTGCAGATTGAGTCATCTTAGTGTCAGAAATCTAAAAGTCAAGTCAAGTCATCATGATTTATTTAGCTGATTATGCAAGACAGATTCAAAGCAGATAGTATTTCACACTGGTAAGCAGAAAAATGATAGAATCAACCACTGATTATGAAGTCAGTTTTTGTTTTTATTTAAAGTTAATTTTTTTAAATTTCCTTCTGCATTCCATTTTAATGCGTAAAACATTTAAACAAACTTTTATGTTGTTAGATTGCAGTTAAGACATGCTAATTTCTTAGGTACATGATATGACAATGAGGCAATATAGAGTAAATTACAATTCCATTGCATTTGCTTTTATAAATGTTGCAAATGTTGCAAACAATGGTATCATTCAGCTCAGTCAGTATTGAATGTTGACTGGGTTCAGTTTGACCAGCGTTATAAGCAGTTCTTCAGAACACAATAGTGTCATTATTTAGCTTGAATCAGTTCAATAACAGCGTTAACCTTGCATTATTTATACTTTTTTTTTAACAATCTCGATTCAGCAATAAAACAGCTCTGCATAAGTCAAGATTTTAAGTTTTCTTTTATTCAGTAGTGTCAACCCATAATGTTGCTGAATATTAAGTTTCTTTTAAATCCCAACCAGGCTGCACGGTGGCGCAGTGGGTAGCACATTTGCCTCACAGCAAGAAGGCTGCTGGTTCAAGCCTCGGCTGGGTCAGTTGGCGTTTCTGTGTGGAGTTTGCATGTACTCCCCGTGTTCGCGTGGGTTTCCTGCGGATGCTCTGGTTTCCAGACATGCGATACAGGTGAATTGGAAAGGCTAAATTGTCCTTCGTGTATGTGTTTGAATGAGTGTGTATGGATGTTTCCCAGTGATGGGTTGCAGCTGGAAGGGCATCTGCTGCGTAAAACATATGCTGGATAAGTTGGCGGTTCATTCCGCTGTGGTGACCCCAGATTAATAAAGGGACTAAGCCAAAAAGAAAATGAATGAATGAATGAATCCCAACCACGCAAGCAAAAAAGTAAATATGGAAAGAACCCAAAACTATATCCAGGGTTCATACGCTCCCCTGGAAAACCTGGAAAAGTCACGAAATTTCGAAAAGGCATTTTTCAGACCCGGAAAAGTTTTGGATAAACAAATAAATCGAAAATGTTTTGTTTAACAATTGTCTGTGTACTTGAATATATTTGAGATGAACTTGACTTGTACTTGACACTACATTTGATGGGTAAACTTAAAAAAAATAAAATGGGTAAATAAAGCAATAACTTCAAAAATCATAAACAATTTTAGCTTCGCCTCTCTTTCACTCGCTTTCACCATAATTTAAGATGCATTTTGAGTGGCGTGTCCAGAAACAATATCTAACTGCAGAGGTAAGATACTGTGGGTGCTAAAGGCTAATTTGTTCTAATCTTAAGTCTTATGAAAACACAAGCCAACATTATAAAATTTTCACGCAGACAGCAAGATACTTTCTAAAAACTATTTTACAGATATAAAAATAAATATAAACTACATGCATCATCACATATTTTTTGAAATACTGTAATAAATTTGAAGGTGCATTTTTTCTTATTTACCACGTGTATGTAGACATTACATGAAACACGAAACAAGATCATGAATATTTACCTTAAAGTTTTGGAAGAGTCATTAAAAAGTCATGGAGTTTTAGTAGGAAAAATGTGTATGAACCCTGTATATCACATGACAGAAACTGGGTAAAAACAATATGTGTTCATTTAAAGGCCAGTTTTCCTCTGACCAGATGAACAAACATACGGTTGTGTTTGGATTCAGAAATCATATCAATTATGGACTGATATAGGGATGCTCATTTCGGTTTATTATACCAACCGACAACCGCAGCTCGTTAACCGATTATTAACCGTTAACAGATAAATATTAAAATATTATTTACTAAAAAAATTATAATTGAGGTTTCTATTTTGTGACACGTTAAATATTTTAAAATACTGATTTATTTTAACATGTGAACAACAGCACACAGAACATATTTTCCAACAGAATAGAAAAAAGAATAAACTAAAAAAACTAAAAAAGAATAAAATAAATAGGCCTGCCATTTTCACTTAAATAACAAATTTACATTACAAAACGAAAACAGACTGAATACTTTTAAGAAGCGGAATATGCTGTTTGTCCAATGTTTTTTTTTTTCCTTCAAATAAAAATGGCAGGCAATAAAATCGATCGTTCCAGTCTACGGAAAATAGACATATGCATTTAATTTAGGGATACTCATTTTGGGTAATTTTCCCAACGACAACTGCTCGTTTTCCAAATATTAATCTTTAGCCGATTAATAAATTGAAAAAAGATTGAAAGAAAAAAATGACGAGTGTTTGACACATTAAATATTGCATTTTTAAAAACATATTTATTTTAACGTCTGCTAAAAGCAAAATGCAGAACATATAAACAACAAAGAACCTGGATACAAATTTCCACGCACCAGCAGCATTTTCTCTGTAACAGCATAGAAAACAGAATATAGGGCTACTAAATAAATTAAACAGAAATGGCCTGCAGTCCTAATATTTTTTCACTTAATTAAATTACAAATTTAGAGTTGGCTACAAAACGAAATTGACTGGATTATTTGAAAGAACCTAGCCTAGCTATGTTGTTCTTTCATTGAACGTTTTTTCTTCCTTCCGTCAAATAAAAAACAGGCCTATCTCAAACAACAAAGTGTCTAGTTTTTATTTAAAAAAAGTAACATATCTACGTGCTGTGGGGATAGTCTGGAGCGCAACCTGTTGACAGTTAATCCTGCGGCAGAAAAGACCCTCTCAGATGGCACAGATGTCCCGGGAATGCAGAGATAACGCCTCGCTAGAATGGCCAGCGTCGGGAAGCGCCTTTCATTTGCTTTCCACCAGTCAAGAGGATTCATATCCAAGGAGGGCGGATTGTCTCTCAAATAAATGGCCACTTCTGTTTCTGGAAGACCAGTGTCTTCTTGAGGGGTGGCGTAATCATCTCCAAGGAGCAACATCATGGCATTGCTCTGACTGCATTGTGTGCTATTGGCACCAGCAGACGCCGCTTTCTCATCGCCTCCCGTGGCCGTTTTTAAAGCAGAGCACATGTTTATAAGTCTCGCCTTCGCGGCTTCTTTTTCAACTTGCGCAAGGTAACGGAGGTGTTTATGGCGTGGATCCAGCAGAGATGCAATCAGCGCTGGTTTGGCAATGAACTCGTCTGTGTCAACACCCATGCGGTCACTTAAGGACTGCCGAACTTTTGCCTTGAACTCTGCCACTCTGATGTCATCCTCCTCGGCCCTCATCAGATGCGTGTTGAGGAGGCTGAAGGTGATGGGGTAAATGTTGGAAATTGACACGTTTTTTTCTGCCGACATTACTGTGGTTGCACATTTTAAAGTTTCCAACACTGGCGCAATCTCAGCCATTATATGCCAGTATTCATCTCGCATCTCGAGGGTTCTGGCATCTTGCATTTTTGTTACCGTTCTGTCAGACAGAACCGCTGTTATAGCCCACCTTTGTTCAAGAAGCCTCTCGAACATGTCACAAACCGAGTTCCATCGTGTTTTACATGACTGGATGAGATGGTGTTTTGAAAGTTGCATTTGCTCTTGTTTTGCTTCCAGTGCCTTGGATGCGGGTGTGCTGTGGTTGAAATGTCTGACAAGCCGCCCAGCTGCAGCAATGACGCGATGCACAAATACGTTGAATCCATCATTTACAGCGAGCTGCAGTGTATGCGCAAAACAGGGAACCGAGTCCCAGTTCACTCGCCCTGGAGAGTTTGCCGCCACGATGTTCCGTGCATTGTCATGGACACATGCAGACACTTTACCATCTAGACCCCAGGTCTCCACTGCATCCACTAATTTAGCCGTCAGGTTTTCAGCCGTGTGTCTGTTTGCCATACTCTGTGTTAATAGAAGAGCTGAATTAACTTCCCAGTTCTCATCTATGTAGTGACAAGTTACTGTTATATAACTTTCAGTGGTGAGGGCTGTCCAGCAGTCAGTCGTAAGGGCCACAAACTTTGTGCAACCGAGTTGTGTTTTAAGCGACATTTTTCTCTCCTCAAAACAGGTCTCGATTCTTCGGGTAATAGTAGCTCTTGAAGGGATTTCGTAATTGGGTTCAATATATCTCAGCAGCTCTTGAAAACCTTCGCCACATACGACACTGATGGGCAAAATGTCTTTTACTACCATTGAACATATTCTTCGAGTTACCTCTTCAGATCGCCGAGCATCACATCTTCTCCCTGATAACATGGAGGGCAGCATTTGTTGTCCGTCATCACAGAATACATGTGGATGTTTGCTTCGCAGGTGATATTGCATTGTACTTGTACTGCTGCTGTATTTTAATACCGCGTTGCATATTTTGCAAGTTACTTCGTCTGCCTTTCTTTCAAAATGGTCCCAAACAGTACTTCTTTTTGCTCTTTTCATTTTGCTTCTGTCAAAACACGCGACCTCTGTAATCACGTGCGGTTGCACGTGTTAAGGTCCGTGTGTTAACAAATATGTGTCGCATATTTATTTATTATTTTAAAATGTATAAGAATATAACAATACTACTAATAATATTACTATTATTATTAAATGACAATATAATAATAATAATAATAATAATAATAATAATAATAATAATAATTTTAAACCGTTTAACTGATAGCATTAATCGGTCAGAGGTGCGCCCTTTCGGTTAACGGTTGAACGGTCAATGTGAGCATCCCTAGACTGATATTATTCAGAGAAAAAAACGCTTGGAAAAAATCATAGGGGGCTATTTCTTCCACCTTGCCTTCACCAGCCATAGTACTTTATACTGAATAAAAAAAAAAACACTTTGGGAGGCATGGTGGCTCAGTGGTTAGCACTGTCGCCTCACAGCAAGTAGGTTGCTGGTTCGAGCACCCGCTGGGCCAGGAGGCCTTTCTGTGTGGAGTTTGCATGTTCTCCCCGTATTTGTGTGGGTTTCCTCTGAGTGCTTAGGTTTCCCCTACAGGGGTCACCACAGCAGAATGAACCACCAACTATTCCAGCATATGTTTTACACAGCAGATGCCCTTCCAGCTGCAACCCATCACTGGGAAACACCCATACACTTTCAGTCACACTGTGGATAATTTAGCTTACACAATTATTGCGCATGTGTTTGGACTGCGGTGGAATCCGGAGCACCCAGAGGAAACGCACAGCATCACAGGGAGAACATGCAAACTCCACACAGAAATGCCAACTGACCCAGCAAAGGCTCGAACCAGCGACCTTCTTGTTGTGAGGCGACAGCATTACCCACTGTGCCACTGCACGCACTATAAGACATGCACTATAGGTGAATTGGATGAACTAAATTGGCCGTTGTGTATGAGTTTGTGTGTGAATGTGAGAGTGTACAGTATGGGTGTTTTCCAGTACAGGGATATATACGGAAGGGCATCTGCCGTGTAAAACATATGCCAGAATAGCTGGCGGATCATTCTGCTGTGGCGACCCCTGATAAATAAGAGACTAAGTCGAAGGAAAATGAATGAATAAATGAAAAAGCCACTGCTTTGTTCTTATGGCCTTTTCTGTTTGCAGAAGAAGTTAGCAGCTGAGCCGGATCACACTGATGTCACTTTGCCTCCTGTGGAACGTGTGCGGGCCCTCAGCAAAATGGGCTATAACATAGAAATAAACGAAGACATCGCCCCGAGACGCTACTTTCGCTCTGGTGTGGAGATGGAGCGTATGGCAGCTGTTTATCTAGAGGAGGGCAGCCTGGAGAATGCCTTTATCCTCTACAACAAGTTCATCACGTATGTTTTGTTTGATTTAGCTTGTCAGCTGTGTCTTAAATGTTATGTTTCCTCAAATGTTCTGTCTTAGGATGCATTAATTATATAATTAATGACTATCAATCTTCAACTCCTTTTATCAATATTTTACTTTTTTTATTTTGTGCAGTTTATTTGTTGAGAAACTCCCCAGCCACAGGGACTATCAGCAGTGCAACATCCCTGAGAAGCAGGTGATAATGAAGGTAAGCCCCTGGCGTGTTGCTCTTAGGAACTGATGGAGCCCTGTGGCGCTCAGCCCACTGTAAATCTTATTAGCATTACGCTCAATTACTTTGGCTGGAAGACTTTCAGCTGCTCACATGGTGGGTTTGCCTTATGTGGGCACATGTTTTGCTTTCACTTCTGTTAGCCAAACTTCATGCTGATCATGCTGGGAAACACCACTTCATCATTATTTTTGTGCATTCAGTGATTTCCTGAAGCTTTAGCAAAGCTTTGATGATTTTCATAAGATCTATGTGCTGTCTTAAATATATGTGATTTATACTGTATGTGATAAAAATATGTGAAGTTTACATCAATGACATGGTTCTCTGGCATACTTGATTGAAGTCAGTCATGACATTCCAAGATAAATTATTCTCAGACAAGAACCACTGAAACTAATAACACAGGCTCATCCAGGTACTTCAAATCAATGCTGTCAGTGAATGTTTTCACATATAAATGTACAGTTAAAGTCAGAATTATTAGCCCCCCTGTTTATTTTTTCCCCAATTTCTGTTTAACGGAGAGACGATCTTTTCAACACATTTCTAAACATCATAGTTTTAATAACTCATTTCTGATTACTGATTTATTTTATCTTTGTCATGATGACAGTAAATAATATTTTACTAGATATTTTTCAAGACACTTCTATACAGCTTAAAGTGACATTTAAAGGCTTAATTAGGTTAACAAGGCAGGTTAGGGTAATTAGACAAGTTATTGTATAACGATGGTTTGTTCCAAAAAAAAATGCTTAAAGGGGCTAATAATTTTGTCCCTAAAATGGATTAAAAAAAATGCTAAACTGACAAAACAAAATTATTAGCCCCTTTAAGCTAGATATTTTTTCAATAGTCTACAGAACAAACCATCATTATACAATAACTTGCCTGATTAACCTAACGTGCCTAGTTAACCTAATTAACCTAGTTAAGCCTTTAAATGTCACTTTAAGCTGTATAGAAGTGTCTTGAAAAATATCTAGTAAAATATTATTTACTGTCATCTTGGTAAAGATAAAATAAATCAGTTATTAGAAATGAGTTATTAAAATAATTTTGCTTAGAAATGTGTTGAAAAAATCTTCTCTCCTTTAAACAGAAATTGGGGAAAAAATAAACAGGCGGGCGAATAATTCCGACTTCAACTGTATGTATGTATGTATATGCTTGCCACTCTTTTGACTGTTTGGCACCGTCTTGTGAATATTTAATAGGTTTGTGTAGCTCAGAACAATGATTTGTATCTAATTGTTACATTTTGTGGAACGTACGAGTGGGATAAAATACATTTAGGAGGTTGCTTTCGCCAAATGAAGTCCTTCAAGCTTATGCAAAAGCTGCTAAAAAGTCTTTTCAGGTTTTATTCTCCAATGACAAGTGCCTGGAAGTACATTATTCCTTACTTGATGATATTTTCACTTCATAGGTTTTTATTGAAGCAGAATTTGTAGAGCACCATGGGTTATCAGCAGGGCTTGACATTAACTTTTTTGATCACCAGCCTTGGTGGCTAGTAGTTTTCCAACATTACTAGCCACTCGCCATTTTCACTAGCCACAATTTTATTGTTGGGAAAATATATTTTATACACATAAATATGACTTTGACATGCTAAAATTACTTGATTTAGATGTTGAGTTTTCTCCACATGCCTTATTCATTTCACTTTTTGTGTGTTGTGTATGAGCTTGCTAAATGTACATGAGCAAATGGGTCATGGATTCATAGTATTACAATTAGTTTTTATTTCACATACTTTTCAGAGCTCAAAATGAAGGATTTACCAAATTTATCTCTGACCACACCAAACATAAACTATTAATTATTTCTTACCCACACATTTTAAATGTGTCAAAACAAGCATAATCTAGCTGTTTACTATACTTTTTATTTAACAAAACATATGCACAGTAATCTGTCCTGGCTAAAGGTCAGGATCACCAGTTAACTACACATACAGTAAATGGGGAGCAATCTTCCATTAAAGCAATGTTATTGTAAAAAATGATAATTAATAAACCACATTACGCAAAAGAAAGCAGGTAAAAAACATACCGTGTGATAATGAAAGGATTATAACGCACACGGTTAACGTTAGACCCATAAATAATCTGTTCAAATAATGGTGAAAGTGAAAGCAACCGGTGCTGCTTACAAAAATACAAATCTGGAGCTCTTGAAAGCAGCAAGACTGTGGGTGCATGTTCATCACTTTTTGTCTAGTCTATTTGAAAGAGAACTGTTCACATCACCTGTGTTTCTAGACACAGTTGCTTCACGCAAGGAAACGAGAGCGCGCACACGTTTTAAACAGTCGCGCGCATCACCTCAGCTGCGAGAGATCATGCTTTCATTCGGTATTCATCTGCTTTTTTTATTGCTCACGCGAACATAATTATTTTTGTCAGTCGTGTTGCTTCTCAATTCTAAGATCGCCTTTACATGCATATTGGACCATCCTGCTTTTATGAATTATTATCCGGGAAAATTATTTTCAACGCATTTAGCGGGTTGTCGGGTGTTAATGTAAAGCCCTGGTTATCAGTTTTGATTTGGTCAATTTTGGGAAGATTAAGTGCTAAATATCTGCTGAATGTTTTTTTCATTCGCTGGTGCTAGCATATAAATAGCTTGTGTTTTATCAAATAAGCTGCAAATTCTAAACTAATGCTTTAAACTGATGTTTTCTCATGGTCCTTGAAGGCAAAAAAAGATGAGTAATTGGTTTAAGTGTCTCTCTTCCCAGCTTAAAAAAAAATCATTATGTCCCTGAAAGCATTAGCTAGCACATATTGATCTGGTATTCACTGTCTGTAAACCGACACCTAATGTTTTTCCCATTATCTGTTCTTCTGTGTTCAGAAATTACAGGAAGTGGCTTTTCCACGCAAGGATCAATTAAAGAGACTTCTCCACGAGAAATACAGCAAAGAACACAGCGAATATCTGAAGAGTCAGGTACATTTGACACAATTTATTCACGGCTAAATTAATACCTGTTAGTTAAAGTTCAGATTCATTATTGTGAATATAAATTATACTGTGCTGTGCAGGCCCAAGCCATGGCCGTTGACATGTGTGGTGCACAACTGCAGAAGATGTCTATGCTGGAGGAGGAGCGGCAGCGCGTGGCACAGCTCAGGAAGATGCAGATCGAGTCTGAGCAGTTCCGTTACTTCGAGGACCAACTGCGTAGACAAGAGCTGGCCAGTCGGAGGGATGAGGCTGGCCCCAAAGTGCCTGAACAAACTGATGGGTCCTGTTTATCCCAGACCCCCAGAAACCATGTGCGCCTTGACCCCAATCGAAACAAACCAGCAGCCTCTGTTCCCAAACCGGCAGCCACCTTAGCAGCTGTACAGAGTAAGTGTGTGTTAATCATATTTGCTTGAAGATATGATTTAAATCTCCGCTCTATAATTAGTCAGTTGTGTGTTTTTTTCTTTTCTATTACTGATAGTTAGTTCACACATAAATATTATTCATTCATTCATTTTCTTTTCGGCTTAGTCCCTTTATTAATCTGGGGTCGTCACAGCGGAATGAACCGCCAACTTATCCAGCACATGTTTTACGCAGCGGATGCCCTTCTAGCTGCAAACCATCACTGGGAAACACCCAAACACACTCAATCACACACATACACTACGACCAATTTAGCTTACCCAATTCACCTATAACACATGTCTTTGGACTTCTGGGGGAAACCGGAGCACACAGAGGAAACTCATGCGAACACAGGGAGAACATGCAAACTCCCCACAGAGATGCCAACTGACCCAGCCGAGGCTTGAACCAGCTACCTTCTTGCTGTGAGGCAATTGTGCTACCCACTGCGCCACCGCGTCACCCACACAATTCAGTAATTAATTACTAACCCTCATGTTGTTCCAATACCGTAAACCTTTGTTCGTCTTTAGAACTCAAAGTAAGATATTTTAGATGAAATCAGAGAGCTCTCTCATCCTCCATATACAGCAATGGTACAAAGTCCGAAGCAAAGACACTGGCCCCCTTTCACACTTTTCACAATTTTGTGGAAAGGGATCATGTGTGAACAGGCCCTTTTTGAAAATATCTTTAAATTTGTTCAGGCAATTTTCCGGAAAAAGAAGTTGTAACATTACCGGTAATTTGCCGGAATGCTGCTCTGTGGGAACACAGAAGGAAAATTGCCGGTGTTGTGCCGAGAAACGCACCCCTGCTGCAAAATGCACTCCCTCATAGACTTTCATTAGCATTCTCAGTCTACATAAAAAATTAAAAAAATCAAAGGCCATAATTGATTAAAATGTAAAATGATTATTATTTTGATGGATAAAGCAAGGACAAGAAGTGAAACGCATTTTAAAATGTGCTAGGTTTACAAATAAATGTAAAATAATAATATTGACTGTAGTGTAGCCTAAAATTAAGCTTTTTGTGGGTTTTAAACAAACATTTAGGCTACATGGAGCACATAAAATTGTTGTTGCTGTTTTAAACTAAACCACACATTAAACAATTTACTTAATCTCATTGGTATTGTATTTAAAGTCAATCTATTTGCTTATTTATTTATATGTCTTCTTTAAGTAAAGGGTTCCATTCATGAAACTCACCTCAGTCACTCTCATTAGTGTCATAACTATTATTATTATCTTTTTTTATCAATTTCATTTAATAGATGCACATTTCAAAGGCGGTGCATTTTACAGCAGGGGTGCACCTCCCAGCATAACACCGGAAAGAGTGCATTCACATTTATAACACGCTGAAATGAGACGTCTACTCCAGCCAATCAGAACATTCAGACGCATTCACATCCACACTGTTTATGAAAATAAAAGCCTTTGATTATTTTTTCAGACATATTTGGCTCCTAGATGTTAGTCTCATAACGTTTCTATGTTCCTTCTTAGGGGTGTGAACCTACACTGCTCTCACGGTTCGGTTCGGTTCGGTTACGTTTATTATGCCATCGATTCGGTTCAATTTGATATCTCGGTGCATCACTGTCAGTGAAAGACACAATTATCTGCTTTTTAAGTAGTAGGAGTGTTTTATTTACTCACCATCGCCTCCTTTGCTAAAATATTCTACCACGACATCGCGCATAGGGGATAAATGACGTCAGTGCGCAATAACCGGTTATGATCTATTACTGAACCGATATCGAATTGTCCCCATCTGCATCGCGGTGCACCGAAGAAACGATTAATTTTGACACCCCTATTCCTTCTTAACCCTTTAAGGTGCACTCCTTGAAAATATGGCCCACATCTTGGATTGAATAATATACTGACACAACTCTGATAAATAGTAATAAGCAATTAAAATAATAATGATGCCAACTGTGGGAAAAAAATATCGATAAAATGCTTATGATAAATCGCTGTTTACCTTCAAGCTCTGCTTCAGTTGCTTGACGCATGCTCCGGTGAGCGCCAGCACATACAGATATTATGTATCTTGACATGCGAAAGTGCTCCTCCATATGTTTTCATCGAAGTTGTTCACAATACCTATCCATCCACAGAATTTGTAATGTAGTCAGATGTGTAAACGGTTACCTGCAGTTCACGCTTCTTTCTTTGGATGTCTCTAGGACAAAGCAGCTGCATGAATGCTAAAGCTTTAAATAAAAGTGAAATCATCAATAATAGCCTGACCCCTTCTATGTTAACAAATACAAGCACAGTCAATTAGAGGTCATTTCTGGTTAATGATGTCAGAATTTACCAGTATTTTGCAATGGATGTGTGAAATGTCTTTTCCTGGAAAAGTTCCGGAATGTGAACAGCGCTTTTTTGAATTTACCAGTAAAGTCGTTCCAGAAATTTTTCAGATATTTACTGGTATCACTGTGTGAAAGGGGCTAATGTCAAAACATTCTATGTGACTTCAGTGGTTCAAATACAAAGCTCCAATAAAGTAAGAAATGACTTTGTTGGCCTTTGTCTTTTCTAACATACATAAAAGATATTTGTGATTTAAAGTTAGCAGCACAACATGCAAGTGCCTTATTGTTTGTGGTAAACGTGCACCCTGATCTGATTGTTTTTACAGTTTTTGGGTGCACAGGAGGTCCTCTTGGACTTGTGTATTCTTATAGTTTAACCACTGAAGTCACATGGAACGTTTTGATAATGTTTTTGGTTCCTTTTCTGGACTTTGGGCATCTGTTGCTGCTTATGGAGACTCAGAGAGCTCTCAAATTTGATCTAAAATATTTTAATTTGGGTTACAAAGATGAGTGCGAATGAAGGCCTCAGGGGATTACAACATGAGGGTGACAATTTTCAGAACTTCCTTTTTTGGGTGTTCTACACCTTTAAATCGATAGATATCCAAAAATGAAACGATTCTTTTACTTTGTTCATCATCAAGCCATTTTTTGTTAGTAAAACATTAGAGAAGATTTTTAGCTTGATGATTCACAAAATAAATTCAAGCCATGGGCTGCTGGCATGTTGAAAGACTAAAAAGAATAAATACCATTGGATTCTGATGATTTATAGAAGTCTTATTCAATTCAATTCAATAAACTTTATTGTCTATCTCAAAGGGGATAGAAATTTGTTTTTAAACAGGCTCACACACAACAACAAAACATAAATACACTTACACCATTATTTAAAAAAATCCTATTTAAAAAACCAATGGCAGTGGGAATAAATGTCTTCTTGTACTTAGCCTTTTTTGCTAAAGGGACTTTTTACTGTCTGCCAGACAGAAGTAACTTAAAGGAACCATGTAAAGGATGGGAAGAGTCTTCCACAATAGTGGAGGTTTTTCTTTTTGTCGTTGCTATAAATAAATCAGAGAGGTGTTTGTCTCTCAACAATAATTTTACTACGTTTACCAAACCCTTAAAACACAGGTGATATCATCTAGTTCCTGGAGGGCCGCAGCTCTGCGGAGTTTAGCTTTAACCCTAATAAAACACACCAGAACAAACTAAATGAGTCCTTCAGGCTTGTTTGAAACCTACAGGTAAGTGTGTTGAAGCAGGGTTGGAACGGAACTGTGCAGAGATGTGGCCCTCCAGGAACTGGAATTGGCACCTGTGCCTTAAAAGTTTATTTTTGCTAACAGAGAGGGAGTTAAATCAGGCAACAATATTAAAAGTAAGGACAGACCCAATAAGTGATTTAAATAAGACGATTAAAATGTCCATCTCAATATCAAAAAAGTTTTCTCAACAAACTCAACCACTGCTGAGCCTTTAAAAAAAAAACGCTCTCTGAGTGTTTATCAAAAGAGAATGCAAAGTCAATCTCCACACCTAAATATTTAAAAGAACGCACCTGTTCAACCCCCCCCCCCATTAATTAGAGAAGGGTCACAAAATGTTCGTATTTTGTTTGTCCCACATGTAGTTGATTGTTTACAAAAGAGGACACATAAAGACAAAATGATTCTTCTCTTTATACTAGACACAACCATTATAAAATGGTATTCAATTAGAAATATTGTGTTGTCGTTCATTCCTAATGTTTGATATATTTCATTATGTCACATGAAGCTGAGGCTCCAGATCTTTGTGAGCATGCGCTTTCTTGATCCTTATTAACCCCCTGGGGTCGAAGCCCGCGTATACGCGTTTTGACGTGTTTTCACATGAAACCGCAGAAAAAAACTTAAATGACACTTTCAGTTTTGATCGTACAGATGTGAGCAATACATCAATCGAATCTGTTAGGTGTCTAGTTTTTTTTGGGTACACTCACAATAACAACAAAAGTGTGTGCTTTTGCAAAATAAGGAAAATAGACAGTGAAGGCACTTTCTCTTTTCTCTCTCCGTGAACTGTTTTTACAAACGCGTCAGTAAAATGCACTGAAACTCCGCGAAAACTAAACACACAGACATGAGACACATATCTATAGAAAGCTTGAAGTGTCTACTTTTAAATGCACCGGTGCATGTTGAAAACAAATACTGCTTGACAAAGTAATCAGTATGAAACCAACGCGATGTCTAGCTTCTCTGTAGAGCCTCATTATTTTTAATGCGACCACTCCCACGGGGCTTTGTTATTACAATAGTCCACGTGAGACTCGCGCGACATGTAAACAGAGGTCAGAAAACACCGCGGAATCTCCACGAATACATGAGACATACACATGACAGACATACCTGCATAAAGCTTGGAGGGTGAACTTTCCAACTCATTTTGAAAGCAAATGTTGTCTCGCTAGGTAATCCATACAATTCTCCCAGCAGAGCGTGCATCACGCCGGCTCTTCCCACTTCCGCCATTAATACAAACAATGACGTAGGCTGACCACACGCCCACAGCGCGCTGGCTAGAACGTGACGCATGTTATACGTGTTATTAATTTAATTTGTATTTATTTTACCGTAGTTCAGCCTGTTAAAGTTTGGAAAAAGTTAACTAAGGCTGCAACTATTTGGGCAAAATATATACAAAAGGTCTTAAAATATTATTTTGATTATTCTTGTGTTTTGTCATTCAGAAATGATTATTAAATGCTGGATTAATGCACAAGTTTTTATTACAACAGTTTTGCAAACACGTTTTATACCATTTCAAATATTTCCCTCCATTTCTCAGTGAATATAGGCAATGCATTTTGATGCATTTAAACAAAACAGATTTATTAAACAGATATATTTATTAAAATAATATTTTAGTCACCAAATATATTCAGAAATCGAAAGATAATACAATAAAATTCAATCAAAATATTGAAAAAAAATTACAACCTACAAAACTTTAACTAAATATAACAAGCATTTAGTTTGTGCTAGCTTTTGCAGATGGAGTTTGCTATACTATGCTCTTGATGGGTGAGTGGGGGAGTGTCTTTTGTCTCTCCAGGTGTGAATTATTCATGACCATTGTCACTCACGCATAGACCTGAGATGAGCCAAACAAACTTAACAAAATGTAAATCTTTGTAATGTTTCCTTTGACTGAGAGAATAAAATAATTTTTACATAATTGTGAAGTAAATATTCTAACCTACCAGACTGGTTACTCAAAAGCCTTGGTCAAGCACATTTAGAGTGTTTTTTTGGACCTTATTTCAGCTAAATTTTTTTCTCCAAATCCTACTAACCACGCATAATATTTTTTTTCTAAAAAACACAAGCATGTACATCAATAATTGTCACATATTGTTGTAGCACAGTTTGTGCTGAATACAAATAAAATACATGTTGGCCAATACCTTGTAATATGTAGCTGAAATTAGCACAAATGTCAGGGCATGTCAAAACATCTCAGGGGCCCCAAAATCACCTTAGACCCCTGAGGGTTAATGTTTTAGTAGACAAAATTAGCCACCTATATCCTAGGTTACTTGAGAATGAATACACTTTCACATTTTTGAGAGGTATCTCTTTAAAATGTATATATGACTGCTTATCTTTTTATGTTATTATAGAATCAAATAATTCATTTATTTACTTTAATAATAATAATGATAATTATTTCTTACATTTATATAGCACTTTTCTAGACACTCAAAGTGCTTTACACGCTTTGTAGGGGAGTCTCCTCATCCTTCACCAGTGTGTAGCATCCACCTGGATGACGCGACGGCAGCCATATTGCACCAGACCTCACACCACACACCAGCTGGAGAGGAGGCAGAGTGATGAAGCCAATTATGATATGATACTAGCAGTCCAAAAGTTTAATATTTTAGTTTTTAAGATAAAACTTTATCTTTATTTGATAAAAAATACAGTAATATTGGGAAATATTATTATAATCAAGTCTTTACTACAGTCATACTGATTTTGTGCTTAAATTATTTATATTATTTTTTTTTTTTATGGAAAACCCTGATCGCTTATTATCAGAGAGCCAAAAAGTTCCCAGTGAAAAGGCACAGATTTTCCAATTTACATATAAGCAATACAGTAGGGCTGCACAATATATCGCTTAGCATCGATATTGGAATGTGTGCATTTACAATAGTCACATCACAAGATCTGCAGTGTTGAGTCTGAATTATAGTTGACTAGAAGCTACAGAACACGTGTGATTTGTAGAGTCACTGCTAAGTTTAACCATAATAGAGTGAAGGTTTATCATTTGCATGGGTTTTTAAGGTCTGTGACTGTGCATTTCAACAGAGTTTAGAGTCAACAGAGTTTTTTTGGGCACAAAAAAATATGTTCCTGGAGGTGTAAAAAAACAAAAGATTCATTGTATTTAATTATTTATATGGGAAACTTTTTTTAGTTTTTCTAACTTGGAATTTATGTCTTGTTTATAGTCCAAATATCTACAAAGCAAAACTAGATTATTTGACTTACCCCATGGCTGATAATTAAAGGATTTAAAGATTGAAAGAGAAAACAAAACAATATTTTTTACTTGATCTAAGAATTTCGACTACAAATGAGACAAAGCAAAGTAAGAAAGGTATTATTTTTGCATTGGGAATAATTACTTTCTGTACCTGAAAACTGTTAGACTCCACAGAAAACTGAACTGTAAAACAGCTTGTGAAACTGTATTCATATCGCAATATTTTTTGCATAAAAATAAAATATTTCAACATCCGACTTTTCCAATATCGTGCAGCCCTACAATACAGTGTTAAAATCAAAACATTTTTGTCGTTGCACTGAGCACATTGCTCTTGTAACATTTATTTATTTATTTATTTATTAACAGACCTCAGAATTAAAGCAATTTTTAGAAAACTTGGTGTGATTTTTGTGTTCAGGCTTCCTTTTTTTGAGTTGATTATTTATAATCTTTAATTTTTTTTCAGAATTTGAACATTTTTACAGACTTTTTTGCAGGCCTTTGACACTGTTTTATCAATTGAATGAATCTTTGCTTAACGTAACTATTAATTTCTTAAAACAAATAGCAACATTTGATTTATTGGAATCTATCCAGCTGCTATTTTTTTAAAGACATTAGTAATTAGATAAATAGCTATTACGAGACGAACAATATAAGAACTCTATCAGGATTCCAATAACTCTGTAAAGTTTTATTTTGCGGTACTAGATTATGCAGTACTTGTGTTACACTATTAGCAGTGCTACAATATGTTTCTGTGTGTTTTAGATCAGCGCGTGGAAGGCCTGAGGCGGGTTTTAATCCCACGAGACCTGACTTACAGGTTCCTTCTGCTGGCAGACAGTAACACAGCGAGAGGAATTGAAACGTGTGGAGTTCTCTGTGGAAAACTGGTAAGACCTCAGACCAAGCAAACCATTTCTCTGTGGGTGTGAGTGAGATCCCTTTAATCAAGCAATAACCAAAGCCGAATTTCCTGATTTATGCTGATACTTCCCTGGAAGTGAGTGTAAATGTGGTTTAGGGAGTGCTGAAGGTCAGTTGTAAACATTATTTACCCTTTTGTGTGCAGCAATTTTCATTCACTGTTACTCAATCAGTGTAAACACTAGATGTAAATGTGACTTCCTCATTCCTTCACCACACATGAAATACTAATACTATTCATGGGAAATTACTATTGACAGTGTTTCAGTGTCTTTTTCACCAAACACCATTTTATAACCGTTTTAATCTTTAGTGATTAGTTTTGATTAGTGTTTAGTTTTTTCTTTGTTTTGTCATGAATAAGTGGAGGTTTTCTCTATTTTTAGTTTAATCATTTTTAACATGGCCACCAGGGATTCCGCGGGTCTTAAAATGTCTTAAATCCCAAAATCTGAAGTTTAGGCCTTAGAAAGTCTTAAATTTACTGAAATATTGTGGAGGTCTTAAATCTTTTTTAAACAAGTCTTAATTTTCCTTTGTTCATGTATTGCTACCCAATCTGACCAAAACCCATTCCATCACCAACAATCCATCTCAATAAAACTTTTAACTTTTTCTTTAAAAAAAATATTTTTAACTATTTATCATAATGGTTTAAATATTTTCCTTACAATTTGTTTAAAAGTGCTCTATGTATTTACTGCTGAGAACACCGACCTGGACAGATTGTTGTGCATACAGTAGATTTAGTTTATTATATTTTTTATAACTTTTAAAACATTTCTTCATTATTTTTTTTATTTTAAAGAAAGTTTATGTTGGAAAAAAGGTGTATGGATACAAGTAGTGCTTGTTTTTATAAAATATTTAAAATATTTTGCTAAGAAATATCTAAAGTATTTTACATTTTTATTATTAATTTATTATTGTATTATTAAATGTATAAAATTATAATTTTGTTATTGATAGGGTAAATAAAAATCTTTTTCATTTGAGCCATTTGATCAATTCCTTAGCATTTAGCCCTTTATGAGTCTAAACTTTCATTCATAATGGTCCTAAAAATGTCTTAAAAAATCTTAAATTTTACTTGGTGAAACCTGCAGTAACCCTGGGCCACTTGCTTCAACTTTCTGTTAGTTTCACAATCGATTATGAGAACCTGCTTTCACTGAGAATGAACTGAACACCTGGGCTGCTTCCAAAAGCTTAGAACAGCTTATATTTTGCCTCACTGTGCTATCAGGCAGTGATTTCACTGGCAGCACTTGTGCGCAAAGACGCTTCACAAAACTGGATTTGGACAGTCTGCTGAGGCAGCATAATGGTTTAATGACAAAAACAGAATAGAGAGACCTTTGGTGATAATTAGGTCCAATCCCAATTCTATTTGTGCCATTATTGTTTGGTATTTATTTTTAGGAAATCATTGAAGGCATATATTATGTTATCACAAAGATATAATATGGCAATAAACTCATAACTGTACTGTGTATTCACACCGTGGCCGTATTCATCTACGTAAACACACAAAAACAGCATTAACATAATAGCAGACACTGTAAAAAGGTCAAAATGTTGTGGGACTACTATAGCCGTTGTATAAACCGTTGTAGATTGTGTATTCTGGGAAATTTTCTTACCCCTTTAGCCCTTCCCCTTAGCCCTGAGGAGTAGGGGTAAGGGGATGTGCTAAGGGGTAGAATTGGGATTGGACCTTAAAGTCTGCATTAACCTAAAGCTGCAACCATTTTTATTTTTAATATTGTGACACAGTTTCTAAAAAAACGTAATATTTAATGAGAAAACAGTGGTCATGGTTTGTTGTTTTTCTACTGTGAGCTGGTTGGATGTAGTACTGTAAAGTAGGCATTTCATTCAGAAAGATCGGGAAAGGGGTTTCGGCAGATTAATTACTAGCAAACAGACATCTCCTTCTCACTATTTCTGTTTGATATCATAGCGCTGTCAAAACTGACAGTTGGATGGGCGTAGTTAAGTATGTAAACTATACCCAATACCTTAGACTGATGTAATCTAAGAATATAACTGAAAACAGACCAGACATGCATTTTCAGATTTCAAATTTTAGATTACAAGGGCAACTATATCTATCCATGCATAATACTCGACGGCCAAAAAGTGATACATTTTTTATAAATTGTTAAAATATTGCTGTCTGAGATGCAGCAAATCTAGAAACAGTTGTGTACGCCATGATTTTATATACAATTCACTTTAACATTTGGTTTTTAACGTTTGGTTTTAACATTATTTAATATACAGTATTGCAGGTGTTTTATTGCACATTGCAATTTCTTTATTATATCTCAGACTTACTACAATTCTGATTTTTCACAACAATAGATTGAAAAAAATGGTAATAAAAAAATACACATTTACACTCAATCTGACCCAAGTGTGCCACACGTCTGCTTTTGAGTGAAGGTCTCGGACGTTAGATCGCCCCCTGGGGGCTAGCTCGGACGTTAGATCGCCCCCTGAGGGCTAGCTGCAGTACAAGTAATAAAGCCTGCCTCCTCTGTGTTAATGAACGAGACTTGAGCCCAAATAAAAAAATTAATTACGCTTGCAAAAAAAAGATGGTTCTGGTCAATTAAGGCACTGGTTACCATGCTGGTATAGGTGCAGATCTTCATTTTTGTAAAGAGAATGTTTTTAGCAGTAATTTAAAGCTGGGCGTCTCATCGTGATTGACAGTTCTGATTGACAGTTTCTCAAAGCAGATGTCGGAGCTTCGGCAGGAGACTGAAGTGTTATTATTCGATTTCTGTGTTATTTTACCATGATAAAATTAGTTGCTCAGCAGTAAACTATAGTTTCTGACAAACAGGATCTGGTGGAACACTGTTTATTTGGTAAGGTCAGGGCTTTATCAGTTTGCTGATACACGCCTAACCACCCGGATAGCAAAATACACTCGGGCCAGTTCCGGCTAGATTCTCGCCTGCCGGAGACTTCCCCCTCGGCCCGACTCCGTCTGCTGTACCTACTCGGGCCGGATGTAGGGTTGCCACCTGTCCTTTAAAATACAGAATCGTTCTGTATTTGAGAATGAAATTGCGCGTCCCGTTTTAAATCAATACGGGACTGGTTTTGTCCCGTATTTTTATCTTTTTTTTTTTAAAGTACCTTTTCATGCAAATCATTACACACGCATTTTATGAAGATGCCTCATTTTCTACTTTTGATTGGGTAATACTTGATGTCATCGTTAGTTTGATTGGTCTTGGTCCAGTGAGGAGGGCGTGTCTTTTAAGCAGAGTCTGTCAAGTCTCGACAGAGAGTAGCCTAATGGCAGATGCTTCTCCAGGTAACCCCCCGCGTCTTAAAGTTTCAGAGTTTAAACGCAAGCGGCTGCAAAATACTGCAGACAGTGGGAGTAAACAAATACCTGGCTGCAGAGTGGTAGAAATTGTTATCAAGCCAACTGCACGATTTGTCGGAGAGCGTTCTCTGTGGCTCATGCTGGACGTGCGACAACATGCCTCCGGAGAGCAGCATTCCCGTAATGACAGAGCTCACAAAAATCAATGCACAGACAGACAGTTCTTCGTACCCCAAGTCTCTCCCGAAGCGGACATGGTAATGACAGTGACCCAGTCTGTGAAAATCTAGCTGGACTCATTTTTTTTTTTGTGTAATTTACTGTTTTCTACATGAAATAAAGAACAGTCTGTGAAAATAATAAAAATATATGTATTTAATATGAACTGAGTAAAACCAAATTCATCTACTGAATTTGCTATTATTAAATATTAATTTTCTAGAAACAGAATTTTATATAACAAATAGAGCAGTAAATGATATATATATATATATATATATATATATATATATATATATATATATTATTTATATACACCATTTACTGTTGGCTTTTTATTTGAAAACTCCTAATAAACATTAAAATGAATGTAAATTTCTCTTTGCCAGATATAATGAAGGCATCGAATAACCCAAATTAAAACGGAGGCAAAAAATAATAATCAATGTACAAGCGATGTTTCAGCAGCTGATAGACATCATGTTTTAATTCTGCGAAGTTTATTGTCAAATTGACAAGGATTATTTTATATAGTGCAGGGATGGGATGTGTAAATATTTAGAAATCTTGCTGTATTTATCTTTTAAACGCACGATTTTTCCCGCATGGTAAATCGTTATCTATGGTGTGTATATTTTGGGTCCTGTTGATTGCTAATTAAAAATAAAAACCTTTCTTAAAATGTATGTGTTGTTTATATGTTATTGTTCATATTTTACAAGTGATATTTTTTCCCCTGTGAAGATAACAAATACCAACAACCCTGTTAAGAGAATTATTTTTTGTGCTCCTATTAGTTTAACTCAGGCTTGAGTGTAGCCTATGAAAGATCGTTTATTTCTGCAGTCCAACATGTATTGCTTTTATTAAATTATAACAGCTTGCATCACACAGTTTTAAAATCATATATTATTACGTGTTTTTAAATGTAAGTGCTTATATTTACATTAGCGAGCCTTTGTTATAGTGCAGACACTATAGTGCGGTCAAGTGAGAAGTTCGGGGGGTGTGGTTGATTTTACGTACAAGCGTAGTTGGAAGCTTGATTTCGCAGCTCCTCCTTCGGCTCCATCAGATAGTCCTTCTGCGCATGCTCAGGCTCCAATTTCAGCAGTCTTTTGCGACAGTTTGTGCCCATCACGAGGCGTTTTTCCTTCACAGCCTTCAATGGGAAATGGTGCGTCGTCCATATTTTATACAGTCATTGATCTGACCACAAACCAAACAAAAATATTGTATTTTTAGCTCAACTGTCAGTAAATGTAACACACAGGATGGTGGAATATCATTGACCCTGTTTATACTTTTTACACAAGTTTCGTTTTTGTTGATCGAATCACGAGTAGATGAAGGAAACACATTCGCATTTACACCTGGTGGTTTAATATGTCTGTTTTGTCCACTTTCAACCACATTCCTCTTCTCTCAGAGGGGAAGGTCTATGGGCAGATGTAATTTGAGAAAACTGAAAACAATACAGAGAGCAGCAGCTTTCATTTCTGCTGTCATAGACACACAACTACTCGAGGGCTGTGGGTCTGTTTTAGAATTAGTGCTGTATTAGAGCTTTGTTTTGCTTTCAGAGCAAACGTTTAAATGTTGTTTGGCTAGAGTGCTTAAACAACAGGTTGTGTAATGTTTAAGCATTATGTGAATAGACAGTAAGGAGCCGGTCTTTAGTGACTATGCAAAACATTCGGCCATATGAGCGTCTACCCTATGAAAGCATTCTGACTGAATACATTATCTATGAATGTGATCAAAATAAGGGACAAGCTCAAGATGTTTCATTTATATCTGTATTTAGCATTGTGCGTCAGGATTTTTTGAGGCCAATACCGAGTACCGATTCCTTGTCATGGTGATCGGCCGATACAGAGTACCGATTCTGATGCTTCAAGCTTTATATAACTTTAACATGGCGTCAAACACAATTTCCCTGTAAGTATGATACTTAAGTGGAGATCTCTTCTTTCCTAAGAGAATAAATGAAGTTTGTTGCATATAATCACTGAAACACGTCTCATATAACCATTCAGTGTGGACATGTCATGGTCAGAAGCAGCTTTACAGAAAATAAAAGATAAAACAGATGAAAAAATTGATGAGAAAAATGATTAACCATGCAATTTGGAAACATTGATGCAAGAATTCAACATGCCTCAATGAAAAAAACATTTGGAGTGCATATTTGATAGAAGTTTAAATGCATCTTCCTCTGCTTGTAAACCTGTAAACGAACACTTGCAATTGGTTCATGTGATCGGCCATATTAGTGATTACCGATTAAGTCATAAAATGTGATTACCAGCCCATACCTATCTCCGGCCGATTGATCGGAGCATCCCTAGACTTCCCTTTAGATCTTAAATGAAGCAAATTAATGCAAAACTAAACCCATTTCTTCACTGATTTTTTAAACTAATAGGAACAAATAATCTTGGAAAGAGTTTTTTGTGTTGTCATAACCGAATGTGGCACGCAGATTGAATTGTGAATGAATGGAGAATGATTGACAAGGGCAGCAGAGAGAAGCGCTGACTTGAACATGAATTTGACCACTGTATTTCACATTAAACTATTGAATAGTATCGAAGCCGATAACCGATTCAAATATTGAATCGATGCATCCATACTTAGGACCAGGTGTTAATATAATAATATAAGGTAACAATTTATTTTAAGGTGTCCTTGTTACACATTCCATGTATTTTTACTATAGTAATTACAGTTAATTATGCATAATTACATGTCACTAAACCTAACCCTAACTATTAAGTAAGTATAAGTAATAAAATAATATTAATGAATAATTACACTGGACAAGGATATTTTAAAATAAAGTGTAACTAATATACTAATAAAATATAAGCCTTTAAAAGTATTGTATCAACGTGCATATACATATATACTGTACATACAAAGATACTTTCATAAATAACTTGACAAAAAACTAAGATGAGATAATAAAAACAAAGAAATATTCAAAATCACATTAAAAATTGCATAAAAGCTGCTTTAAATAGTAAGTTAAAAGGACTGTTCACTCAAAACTGATTGATTTATTCACCCTTCACTTGTCACAAACTTGTTTGAGGTTCTTTCTTCCATTGAACACAAAAGGAGATATTTTGAAAACAAATGTTGGAATCATTAACTTCCATGGTATTTGTTTTTCCTATTATGCAAGTCAGTGGTTACCGGTTTCTAACAATCTTCAAATTATCTTCTTTTTTATTCAACACTGTAAACTAGTGGTGTGAACCTACACTGGTCTCACGGTTCAGTTTGGTTACGATTATCATGCCCTTGATTCGGTTCAATTCGATATCCTGGTGCATCACGGTGCATTGATGATGCTTTCCATACACAATTTTATATTTTCTTCACAGCACAGCAATTCTTGTATTAAAATGTATAAATATATTTATATTCAGTGGTGGAAAGAGTACTGAAAAATCATACTCAAGTAAAAGTTCCATTACTTGCCTAAAAATGTAGTGCAAGTAGAGTAAAGGTATCGGTTGTAAATATTACTCAAAGTATGAGTAAAAAGTAGCCCTTTTAAAAGTACTCAAGAGAAGTGAGTATCATGCTGTCAAAAGCTGATATGTTTACTTGTAATGTGTGCATGTGTGTGTAAACGTAACATTCTGTAGTGCATTTAGTTATTGCCCAGAAAGAAAGTGAAAGTGAACCGCGGACAGGGGAGGAGGGCGGTTAAGGAAGGGAATCGGTAAAATGAGGTGCCGGATCAGATTTCAGAGGTTCTGGATCCGGCGTGTTCCGGCACAAATTAAGCCCTGGATTTAGGTTGTAATGGCAGGTAACCAAATTAATTGTCAAGCCAGCAGCTAAGGACAACGTTATTTTGATGTCCAATAATGACGTCAAATGACCTTGATATTTGGTTGACTTTAGGTTGTTAAAAAAGTGACCAAAATCCAACGTCGAGCCAACGTCTTAAACCAACGTCATATATGATGTCAAATACTGACATTTATTCATCAGGTACGACAACCAAAATCCAATGTCTGATAGATGTCATAGGGGTAACGTTTACACTACGTCAAGCTGTAATGTCATTAGACGTTGATATTTGGTTGGTTTTGGGTTTGACATTGGACATTGACATTGGCCTGACATCGAGTTCTGACGTCAACCCAATTTTCATTTCCAAACAAAATGCAAAGTCCCCAATCAGACGTCATGTTGACGTCCTGTGCCTGCTGGGTGTTTAAGGCCATTTTGGTCATCATACAGTAAACATCCGTCATCTTCTCATCAGTGACATGCATCTAAACAGTCTCTGGGTCAATGCGTGTAAAGATTTTGAACATCTTCATGGACACTTTTAATACTTCCAAACAGTTTGCTGCAATTATAAAGTGCACACGTCTTCAGGTAGTTCAGTATGATGCGATTTACCTTCTATGGTATGTCCGATTTGATTGGACAGGAATCTCAGGACTAATTTTTCTAATCCCCATGGACAAGAAAAATAAAGTAGTGACTGCAGGTTGAAAGAAAGTAGTGGAGTAAAAGTACAGATACTGCACTAAAAATGTACTCAAGGAAAAGTACACATTTTTAAAACTACTCAGGAAATTACAATTCCTGAGAAAAACTACTCAATTACAGTAATTTGAGTATTTGTATTTAGTTACTTTACACCACTGTTTATATTTATATACTATTTGTAATTCAATTTTGTCATTTAATACAAACAGTCAGATATACTGTATAAACTGTACCTTTAAAAAACATGAGCATTTATAGCAAATAAACAAATATAAATATCCCGCTCGCTCTCTGAGCCTTGTCTTGGTCACGCGCTCAACTGAAAGGGCTGCGATTGGTGCTGGCGCTCTTCACAGATGAGTGACACTGATAAACGGCAGCGGCGATCACAACTGATCCATAATAGACGCGGTGGAGAAGACTGCAGACACGCGCCTGTGTCTGTATCCAGAAGTATTGCTGTAACGGCCGAGAGGAGAGGAAAAGTCACGCACAGCAGGTCAAATGGGCCACAGTGTGAGAGAGAGAAATGGAGTTTACTTTCATTCTCTCAATCGCAGTCAAATAGGGGCTTCTGCTGTTAATGTCAGTGAAAGACCGTCCAGCAAACACACATGCAGTGAAATTGTGTAGAGTTTCTGCGTTTTTAAGTAGTTGGAGCGTTTTAAATACTCGCGCTCGCCTTCCTCGCCATAGTAATTACCGCAACATAGCGCATATAAGATAAATGACGTCAGTACATAATGACCGGTTATGATTATTACTGAACCGATACAGAATTGTCTGTGTCTGCATCGCGGTGCACCGAAGAAACAATTAATTTTGACACCCCTACTGTAAACCCCATAATTCAACTTTATCAAAATAAAGGAGTGTAGTTAACTCAAAATTGACTGCAAGTTAATTCTACTCATTTGAAAAGAGTTTTAAACTCGGTGTTGAAGGTGATGAGTTAATTAAATACCTCATTACTTCAACTTAAATGGAGTAAGCTCAAAGTACTCATATAGATTAGTTTTTTTTTTACTCAAATGGTTTGTAGCAATTGGTTTCCTCAAATGGTTTGAGTTGCCTTAACTTATTGGGTTTTACAGTACTCAGTTGGTTTGAATTCTCTTCATTTATTGGGTTTTACTGTGCTCAAATTGCTTCGTTTACTCAAATGGATTAAGTTTACAATACTTATTAGGATTAGTTTTTGAACTTAAATGGTTTGAGTCACCTTAACGTTTTGGGTTTTACAGTGAACAGAAAGGGGAAACACATAAAAATGTCAATACATTTTTAATTTTTGGGCAAACTTGCAGTTTAAACATAGGCAGCAGTAAGACGCATCTAGGCTGCCTTCCAAAATTTGTCAGATGAAGGTCTCTCAGCATACAAAATGTGACACAATTTGGATGTGCTTTGTTGTCAACAAATGATGCATTTATAGCTTTAAAGCATTGCTCTGGTGATCTTGTTTGTCACTTGTTGCCAAATATTGTGTGGTTTATGCCTGCCAGATATGCAGTGTTTTATTACACAAAAAGAAATCTGTGAAAAATCTTGTGTTTTGAAATCTTGAAATCTGTGTTTTGTTGTCCCGCAGACGCATAATGAGTTTGTGCTTACTCACGTGATCATCCCTAAGCAGTCTGCCGGTCCTGATTACTGTGACATGGAGAATGTGGAAGAGCTGTTCAGTTACCAGGATCATCATAACCTATTGACCCTGGGCTGGATCCATGTGGGTGTCTATTTTTCTAGCTCTCACATATTGTCTTCTATTTTAATTAAAGCTGTGCAGTTTTTTTCACATTCTTTGCAGGTGAAAAGCTAGCTGGTGATTCATTTTCAGGCCCACACAAAATCTATAAAAAAGCATATAGAAAGCATTACAGCTTTACACAGAATTTGAATGGCAGTACGTCACTAGTGATGTCTTTTGGGGCCAATTTTATTATATTTCACATAGTAATCATTTAGTTAAGCTAGTAATATGTTAGGTTAAGTGAGATTTTTCTGCTTTAAAAATATTAATAACTATTTTCATTCAGAAAGGGACGCATCCAATTGGTTAAAAGGGACACAGATTACATTTAAAAGTTTGCAGATTTTTTTTAAATTAGTGCTTTGCTGAACTGATAATAATGTGAAATTGAAAGCATATTAAAGAGAGTCCTGTAGGATCATGTGAAAGAATAGTGCTGATACTGAAAATATAGAAAATTCCAAAATATACAGTTAGGCCCATAAATATTTGGACATCGACACAATTCTAACGTTTTTGGCTCTATACACCAACACAATTGATTTGAAACAAACTAGATGTGCTTTAACTGCAGACTGTCAGCTTTAATTTGAGGGTATTTACATCCAATTCAGGTGAACGTTGTAGGAATTATAACAGTTTGCATATGTGCCTCCCACTTGTTAAGGGACCAAAAGTAATTGGAAAGAATAATAATCATAAATCAAACTTTCACTTTTTAATACTTGGTTACAAATCCTTTGCAGTCAATTACAGCCTGAAGTCTGGAACACATAGACATCACCAGACGCTGTGTTTTATCCTTGGTGGTGCTCTGCCAGGCCTCTACAGCAACTGTCTTCAGTTCCTGCTTGTTCTTGGGGCATTTTCCCTTCAGTTTTGTCTTCAGCAAGTAAACTGAATGCTCAATCGAATTCAGATCAGGTGATTGACTTGACCATTGCATAACATTCCACTTTTTTCCCTTCAAAACTCTTTGGTTGCTTTTGCCTTATGCTTTGGGTCATTCTCCATCTGCACTGTGAAGTGCTGTCCAGTAAGTTATGAAGCATTTGGCTTAATATGTGCAGAAAATATTGCCTGAAACACTTCAGAATTCATACTGCTGCTTTTGTCAGCAGTTACATCATCAAATAATACAAGAAAACCAGTTTCTTTGACAGCCATACTGTACATGCCCATGTCACTACTACCACCATGCGTCACTGCTAGGGATCATGAGCAATTTCTTTCCTTCTCCATACTTTTCTCTTCCCATCACTCTGGTACAAGTTGATCTTGATCTCATCGGTCCATAGGATGTTGTTCCAGAATTGTGAAGGCTTTTTTAGAACTGTAATCTGGCCTTCCTATTTTTGAGGCTCACCAATGGTTTACATCTTGTGGTGAACCCTCTGTATTCACTCTGGTGTAGTCTTCTCTTGATTGTTGACTCTGACACACATACACCTACCTCCTGGAGAGTGTTCTTGATCTGGCAAACTGCTGTGAAGGCTGTTTTCTTCACCAGGGAAAGAATTTTTCTGTCGTTCACCACAGTTGTTTCCGTGGTCTTTCGGGTCTTTCGGTGTTGCTGAGCTCACTGGAGCGTTCTTTCTTTTTGAGAATATTCCAAACAGTTGTTTTGGCCACACCTAATGTTTTTGCTATCTCTCTGATGGGTTTGTTTTGTTTTTTCAGCCTAATTATGGCTTGCTTGACTGAGTGACAGCTCTTTGGATCTCATCTTGAGAGTTGACAGTAAAAGATTCCAAATGCAAATAGCACGCTTGAAAAGAAACCTGGACCTTTTATCTGCTCATTGTAATTGGGATAGTGTGGGAATCCCTGGCCATGGAACAGCTTAGAAGCCAATTGTCCAATTACTTTTGGACCCTTAACAAGTGGGAGGCACATATGCAAACTGTTGTAATTCCTACACCGTTCGCCTGATTTGGATGTAAATACCCTCAAATTAAAGCTGACAGTCTGCAGTTAAAGCACATACTGTTTAATTTTAAATCCGTTTTGTTGGTCTATAGAGCCAAAATGTTAGAATTGTGTCTATGTCCAAATATTTATGGCCCTAAATGTGTATATATATATATAAAACAGTCCTTAGTTATAATATTTCACAACATGTCTTTTTCAACTCTGTGTAATCAAATAAATTACAAACACTT